>JAJIBD010031120.1:0-212071 GCA_021461705.1 Cryptotis parvus | reverse complement strand
GCTACCGGCTCTCCCTGTGCCCGCTGATCATGAGGCACCGGGAGACAAGGGTGAGTTCTAGCCCTGAACCCACCATCCCAACAGAGCCTCCTAAGAAGCACAGAGGACCCCCACACCATGAGGGCAGCCATTTTCAATATCCGGACTCCACAGCTCATCAGAGCTCCACCCAAGAGAAAAGCTGATCAGTAAATGCACGAGATGAGAGTCTACACTGAGAGTGTACCACCCACAGAGCAGAGCCTGGCAAGCTACCCGAGGTTGTATTTGGTATTCCAAATACCAGTAACAATTATAGACCTCGTTCCTATGACCTGAAGGATTGGTTTGATGCTCTTTGTGTTCCTAGAGCAAGCAGATGCCCTTGGGCGACACTAGCATGTGACAGGATGTATGGACATGGTGCCTGCTCAAGCAAATCGATGAACAACGGAACACAAGTGATACAAGTGAAGGAAAGTAGATTTTTGAGACCAGAATCCAGTAGGTGTAGGCCCTTTTGTTTCTTTGTGGGCTACACCTAAGAGTGCCCAGGGATCACTCCTTGGGACCATATGTAATGTTGGAGATTGAACTCTGGTAGGTCACATTCAAGGCAAGTGTCCGACTCACTGTACTGTCACGTTAGCCCCCTGGTGTAGGTCTTTTAAAGTCGTACACAACAGTTTATGTAAATGAAAAAGATTGTAGTGTGTGGCTGTCACTTGAGTTCTTGACAGTTTGAATATTTAAAATATACTTGACATATGTAGACTGAAGGAAAACAGATCAAATATTTCACTGGGCTTTCTTCTGTGGTGTCCCCTCATCATCTGCACAAGGAGTCACTTGATCACTTGACATCCTGTTATTCATCAGTTTGCTCGAGTAGGCGCCAATAATATTTCCATTTGACCCTATCACATGCCAGTGTAGCCCAATGGCATCTGGATGCTTCAGGAATACAAAGAGCCTCAAACCGTTCGTTCAGGGTCTTGAAGAAGTCTGACCATCTTGTAGGTGGGCGGCCACATGATCTTTTAATATCCCCGTGGGATCCAGTCGGTAACAGCTATAGTCCAGCGGTCATCTCCAAATTGCATTACATGTCCAGCCCATCTGATTTTCAATGCCTTGGCAAATGAGATAGTGTCCCTGACTCTGGAGCAGCGATGGAGGTCAGAGCTCCGGATTCCTCTTTCACTTGAGTGAGGCGTGATATTCCAAGCATAGCTCTTTTGATTCCTCTTTGGGAGACCTGAATAGCATTCTCATCCTGCTTTCGTAGGGCCCAGGTCTCTGAGGCATATGTTAAATGCAGGGAGAACGGTGGAGTTTAAGATTTGTGCCCGGAGCCGGAGGTTCTTCGTCCTTTTTTAGCTATTTCTTCGATGCTTTTGAAGGCATTCCATGCTGCTCTCTTCCTCCTGCGCAGCTCAGGTTTTAGGTCGTTCATCATGTTGACTTCTCGACCTAGGTACACATAACTGCTGCATTCAGAGATGGTTGTTCCTTTGAGAGTGAATGGGGCCTCTGGAACTAGTTTATTTTTCATGAACATAGTTTTGCTGAGATTCAGCTGTAGACCTATCTTTTCACATTCTCTGTCAAAGTCAGCCAGCATTTGTGCCTCTTGGCTAATGTTTGGTGTTATTAGAACGATGTCATCAGGGAAGCGGAGGTGGTTTAGTTGCCGACCGGTCTATCTTCACTCCCATTCCTTCCCATTCTAATTGTTGCATGATGTTCTCAAAGGTGGCGCTGAAGAGTTTTGGTGAAATGGTATCACCCTGCAAAACCCCTCTTTTGACATTGATGATCACTTCTTTGTAGAATGGTGAGATCCTGGTGGTGAATTCGTGATACAGCTTATGAAGGATCTTGATGTATTGGGTTTGAACACCCTGTTTGGCTAGGGCTTCGATGACCGCTTCAGTATCCACAGAATCAAAGGCTTTCTTTAAATCTATGGATGTGAGACAGAGTGGCATCTTGAACTCCCTACAAACCTCAATGAGCTTGGTTACTGTGTGGATATGGTCGATTATGCTGAATCCTTTTGGGAAGTTAGCTTGCTCGCATGGTTGTCCTTCATCTAATGTTCTGCTAATCCTGTTCAGGATGACTCGAGCGAACAGCTTGTAGATGACAGACAATAGGCACATGGGGCGATTGTTGCCAATGTCATGAATGTCTCCCTCTTGAACAGTAGAACTGTCTTGCTGGTTTTTCAATGGGAGGGCACCTTGCATTCGGACAGGTAGCGTGTGAAGAGCCGAGCCAGTGTATTAATGAGTACTGAAGGCAGATTCTTCAGGTGTTCAGGTCTGACTTTGTCTGGGCCTGGTGCTGTTCCCTTCTTTACTGACGAAATGGCATGTTGGATTTCATAAGGGAGAACATTGGGAACGACATAGCCATCCTGCAGTATTTGGTATGTGGGAAGGTGGACGTGGCTGTCAAAGAGATCTGAGTAGAAGTCATGGATAATGTTCTCCATTGCCTTTCTGGAAGATGTGATAGATCCATCAGGACTTTGGAGGGCAGTCATCTTGGTCTTATAGTTGGCGAAGGAAAGGTGGGCATTGCAAATGCTCCTCCCGGCTTCTGCTGCATCTTCCAGTATTTCTGCTCTTTTCTCTTTGAGGTCTTCCTTTATCGCTTCTCTGCATAAGGTGTATTCTCATGAAATTCCAAACCTTGACTAACTTACAGGGACACATCATATCTAGCAAATATAGGAAATATACTTCTTTAAAAAGAATTTAGGGGCGGAGCGATAGTCCAGTGGGTAGGGTTTGTCTTGCACGTGGCTGACCCTTGCAGGCCTGGGTTCGATCCCGGCATCCCATATGGTCCCCAGAGTCCACCAGGAGTAATACCTGAGTGCAGAGCCAGGAGAAACCCCTGAGCATTGCCGGGTGTGACCCAAAAAAGAAAAAAAAAGTACAATTTAACACAAAGAAATACTAGGAACAGTACATCAAGATTTAATGTATTTATATTTAGGGTCTTAATACATAATGTTTGTCATTACAAGTCAATGATTATTTATTCATTTTATATTTCTTAACAAATACAACAGGCTTTATTACTCTGTCTTCAGAAGGCTCATTGTACTATCTTTATAAATATTTGCGTAAATTGGTTTAAAGGGATTGTTCTCTTTATTTAAGAAAAAGTTATAAATTTTATCATTTACTTTTTCAAGCTGCAGAAGAAAGAAGATCAGCAGTTGGAGCCTAAAAAAAGTACCCAGCCCCAAAAAAGCTGCCGAGCCAACTGTTGATCTTTTAGGACTGGGTAAGTAGTAAAGAGACAAGTTACCATTAGAGTTACAAAACAGTTGGAACTTTTACTTAAAATACAATGGATTGTCAATATGTCAAAGGGATACCTGTTTACTGAATTTGAAAGTAATGTGATTAGTTTGCCAAACTCACATAAAAAGGAAACCTTTAATAGGGAAGCTCATTTTAGAAGAGAGAAAACCGTTTAGGAAAAAAATGCTGGCAATAGATATAGATAAGCATGTTGTAGCACTTCTGTCAGTACTGTCTTCACTGAAATTCAAGTAATGAGTTCCTTAGGGAAAGAAGCGTTATAAAGTAATCTTTAAAGACTTGGTAGACTGACATAAAGAGTAAGTTCTCTGTCTCTCTCTTCACTCACACTTTCCCCATTCCTCCCTTCCTCCCTTTCTTTCTGTTTCCTCTCCCTCCTTCCTGTGTGCTCCCCTTTTATCCTTCCTTCTCTCTCTCTCTCTCTCTCTCTCTCTCTCTCTCTCTCTCTCTCTCTCATAGTATATACTATATCTCACTCTTAGGCCCAGTCTCTGTCTCTCTCTTTCTCTCTCTAGCATAGTATATACCTAGTCTAATGATGAGATTGATTTTACCCCAATGAAAGTGTTCATTTTTAATTTTTTTAATTTAATGTCATATTCATGCTCAGAGCTTACAGATAACCCGCCTATTTGATAAGTTAAGAGGCTTCCATTCATGAAGTGCTACACCATGCTTATCTACATCTATTGCCAGCTTTTTTTCTTAAACACCTCTCTTCTAAAATAGCTTGATAGTTATTTTTAGTAATGCCTGGGCCCTCAAGCAGAAACTTTATTATTCAGTGTTTGGGGGAAGAAAACCAATATAAGGAAAGAATGAAAAGTGGCTGAAGAATAGAGTTGAACTCATTGCTTTTCTAAGACTGATCTTGGTTCTTATCAAGTGAATTGTTTTTTGTTTCAGAATTATAGTTGAATGTTTTATTCATTTCTTAGGAAGCCAATATGTTTATGCAGATATACTCCCTGGAGGTAGGAGTCTTCTCTGGTGGTGAAAATAAGTAGTATATTAGAAGTATTCCCCCCAAACTCCCTATAATTTTGAAAATAAGGCTTTATTCCAGAGTCTGAATACACTTATATTGAATTCTAGTCCTCATGTTTTTTGTTATCTTTGCTGAAAATGAGAGAAAAGACTTATTACCAAAGAAAATATCTTACAAGAAATCTGTCTTTAGTCACTGCAGCATTTCCTTTCCCATCTGTATTTCTTAGTACTGATTTAGAAATGTAGGATATCCACTAGACTTCATTTTTTAAAAAATTTTTTTTATTATACCACCGTGAAACATACAATTACAAAGGTGTTCATAATTGGTTCTTGGTAATACAGTATTCCAGCACCCATCCCTCTACCAGTGCCCCATTTCCACCACCAATGTACCCCTCCCCTCCCGTCCCCCACCCGCCTTAATAGCAGGTACCCCAGTTTCCTCTCTCTTCTCTCTCTATCTCTCTCTCTCTGTCTCTGCATCTCTCTCCCTCTTATTTTACACATTGTGGCTAGCCCTGCAGATATTTAGAGTTTATCACTTAAGTCTCTTTGTGTATATTCAGTGGTGAGTTTTAATCTGCCATTACCATTTCCCATATTTATTAAAACACTGGTATCTATATCCTATTAATGAATGCAGTCATTCTATAGCTGTCCTTTTCCTTCTGACTAATTTCACTCAGCATGATAGACTCCATGTCCATCCATTTGCAGGTAAAGTTCATAATTTCATCCTTTCTGACAGCCGCATAGTATTCCATAGTGTAGATGAACCACAGTTTCTTTAGCCAGTCCTCTGTTCTCGGGCATTTAGGTTGTTTCCAGATTCTAGCTATAGTGAATAGCGCAGAGATGAATAAAGAAGTACAGATAGTGTTTCTGCTATGTGTTTTTCGGTCTCTCGGGTATATTCCCAGGAGTGCTATTGCTGGATCAAATGGGAGCTCAATATCTAGCTTTCGGAGGAATGCCCATATTGTTTTCCAAAAAGGGCTGGACCAGTCGGCACTCCCACCAGCAGTGGATGAGAGTCCCTTTTTCCCCACATCCACGCCAGCACCGGTTGTTCTTGCTATTTTGGATGTGTGCCAGTCTCTGTGGTGTGAGATGGTACCTCATTGTTGTTTTGATTTGCATCTCCCTGATGATTAAAGATGAAGAGCACTTTTTCATATGCCTTTTGGCCATTCAATTTCTTCTTTTTTTGGAAGCTTCTGTTCATTTCTTCTCCCCATTTTTTTGATGGGGTTGGCTGTTTTCTTCTTGTGGAGTGCTACCAGTGCCTGATATATCCTGGATATTAACCCCTTCATTTTCATCCTACAGATTCCTTCATTGATGCAGCAAATATTTATATACCTGTTGCATGTCAGTTAGATAGGCAGGAAAGAAACATAAAAATCCCTTCACTGTTACGTTACCATCTCAGTTGTACTTGCCCTGCATGTGTGGAGCTCTACAAAGCAAAAATCCAAAACAAAAAACCTAGATCTCTCTTGGAGTGATCTTTTTGGAGTGATCTTTACTCTTTTTTGAAAGAGTGAATAAATAAGAAAAAATCTATTGTGGATCACATATGGTAGTTGCTATTGATAAGATAGAAATGAATGGTGTTAATTTGTTTCAGGGATGGGTTTGGGAGCACTCAGGGAGATACTGATCTCAGAAAGACCTGATATGTGGGGCTTATCTGGACATGTGGAACCAAGAGTATTTTAAGTAGAGGATAGTCATTATTACCTTTCTACAATAAACCCACGCTTCATGTGTGTAAGGACTAGCAAGGATGATACTGTGGTTGGAATGGAATGATGAGGGGAGAATTAGGACAAAGTAGGAGAGGTATTGGAGGAGAAAGCTAGCAGATTTAAAGGCACTCGGACTTTTATTTGAGTGACCTAGGGATATATTGGTTGAATAGAAGCAATAAAGAATGTCTTTTGACTTTGTTCTTTCAGGTTTTTCTGTACTATTTTGGTGGTGTCAGGACTTGAACTCGGGGCTTTCTAAGTATGAGCCACATCCCAGCCCTGACTGTAATTTTTCAAGAATTATTATAATTGCTGTGTTAAGAATAGGTTATAGCAGGTGTATATAACCTGTAAAGTAGGGAGATGAGGTGAGAAAGCCATAATGTGACTCAGAGTGAGATTACAAGATTCATTCTCTCTCTCTCTCTCTCTCTCTCTCTCTCTCTCTCTCTCCTCTCCTCTCCTCTCCTCTCCTCTCCTCCTCCTCTCCTCTCTCCTCTCCTCCCCCTCCCCTCCCCCCCCCCCCTCCCCCTCCCCTCCCCCTCCCCCCCCCCCTCCCTCCCCTCCCTCCCCTCCCTCCCCCCCTCCCTCCTCCTCCCTCCTCTCTCCTCTCTCTCTTTCTCTCAAGTAATAAAGCAGTAGGATTTGCTAGTGAATGGAAGTTTTAGGATGTTGATTTTAAACTTTTTTTTTTTGGTGGGTCACACCCGGCAATGCTCAGGAGTTTATCGCAATGCTCAGGGCTTTCTCCTGGCTCTGCACTCAGGAATTACTCCTGGCGGTGCTCTGGGGACCATATGGGATGCCGGAGATCGAACCCGGGCCAGCATGGGCCGTCCGCATGCAAGGCAAACGCCCTACCCGCTGGACCATCGCGGCCCCAGAATGTTCTTTTAGAGGATAACCTATTGAACATACTAAATATGTTAAGGAAAATTGCTATAGCACTGTCTTGAGTAGCCATTAGGGGATTCCATCTAGAGTGATGGGTCTTCGATGCTCAATTATGGCTGTACTAATGCTGTGTGACAACAAGAACTTCCTAGAGTTCAAAAGCTTTATCAGTAAACTTTCATGCCTCACTGTGTTCAGCTAGAGTATCTGTGCTCGAACATCATTCGTTGTTTCTACCTCCAGGTCATTGCTGGGACAGATCATTGCTGTTTCACCATCACCAGTTTTTTAATTTTTTTTTGGGGGTCATACCTGGTGATGCTCAGGTGTTACTCCTGGCTTTGCACTCAGGAATTACACCTGGCAGTGCTCAGGGGACTATATGGGATGCCAGTGATCACACCTGGGTAGGCCATGTGCAAGGCAAACTGTACTGTCACTCTGGCCCGACCATCAGTTTTAGAATTTTCCCTGTGGAAATTCCTTGTACCTTCCATCTCAGTCAAAGTCATATAATTTTATTGATGGAAACACCTTTATTCTGGCAGGGCTTTCTATGATGTTCTTCTGTTGTTCATATGTCCTTGAAGACATCTTCATAATCTCAATGGCTTTGATTCAGTTAACATTTATTTCACGTTTATTTCATGAGGGAGGTCTGTGAGTATGCCAAGATAGCTCTCTTAGATAGTGATAAGCAAAGTTCATTAAAAATCTAGAAGGTTGAGGAGAATGTTTGAAGAACAGGCTAAAGATGTTTGGAGAATTCTGCTGATGAAAAACAGTTTCCAGCACTCAATGGAAGAGTTCCGAAGGTGAAAGGGTTGGCTTGGGAGGCTGTGTTAGAAATCAAGATGTCTTTGTATTTGACTGGAGAAAGAAAGGGTGTCTTACCCAGAGCACACACAATTCTTTACTATTTTTGTTTCTCGACTCAGAAATTAAAAATACATTTTGATACTTAAATATTGTCTTAAAATATTGTCTTATAAAGGGTCTAGAAGCTAAAGAGTATCAGAACTCCCAGTTCAGAGCAAACAGTGGTCTAGAGATAGGAATGACTGTTGATTCTGCCATGGTCAGCTGACTTTTTTGCTGTTCCTCCAGATTTTCCCAGCAGATTAAAACATGGTAGGGAATAGGAAGCAGGATCCTAGAAGTATGATCGATGATTATGGAGAAATAATAGCATCATTCCCCGTATGAATAAGATCAGAATTAGTATTGATGTATGTTTGCATGGAAAAGGGGGAAACTTTGAGTTTGCTCAGGCACACAGACATAGTCATGTTATCCACGTTTTCAGTGTACATTCAAGGATCACTTTTTAGTGATCTGTTTTGCCTTTAGTTAGGACTATTGTGCGTCATGCTTTTTTTTTAAAACCTAAGGACTCCAGCTAATCATTCTTTGTTCAGCTTTTTTTAACTTTGTAGCCATATGGTCTCAGTTGCAACTCCTCAGCTGTCCCACTATTGTAGTTGTGTGAGTAGCCATAAACATAAAAGAATGAGCATGGCTGGGTTCCAGTAAACCTTAAAAATAGGCAGTGAGTTATCGTTTGCTACCTGGATGTTTCTGAACGTATCTATAATTCTGGCTACATTACTAGGTGTTAAGATACATTTACTGCCTGAAGAAATTCTATTTGTTGCCTTCCTCTTTCTAATACCACAAGTGAGACACTGCTTGGTTTTATTACCTATACTCTAGTCTTTAAAATAAACTAAGATCCTGGCCACCTTTGATTAAGCATAGACTGAACAATTCCTGTGTCTAGACCCGACCCTGGCCCATCTTGATTTGAGTGTATGCACCTTCTATGTTAGATGAAAATTGAAATTAGTTTCTAGGGCAAGTGAAGTTAGTGCTCTCTCTGTCTAGCTGTATATAGCTTCGAGGATTGGGCATTATGCAGTTGTCTGGGGTATCCTCTCATTATTTAGCACTTATATGACAAAAGCACAACAGGCTGCTTAATAGTTGCTTAGTATGATCCTCTGAGACTAATACTTTAGTTCAGTGCTGTTTTTAGAAAGCTCTGTCAAAGAATAAAGTTTTCAGGGGTGAGCGTGTGCTTAAGCATAAAGCTTGAAAAGAATCCTAGATTGTGCATACTAAAAATAACCTTACAGGCTTCAGTTCAGTCTTTCACCAAAGATGGAGAATCTCCTTCAGGCACTGCCAAGCTGCCTGTGCCTTCCCTGAGGGGAGCAGTATTCTCAGTCTCTGAGGGCAGTATGTGGTGGAGGACCTTGGAAGCATCTGCGGGGCTGGCAGCCTCACTATTCCAAAAGTCATCTTCCATATAATCGGCTGTCACCTGGTAATGGAAATCCAGCTCAGGGGTGTATGCACTGCTTAAATGATCCTTTGCTGTGCGTGCACACTTTAGTCTAGAGCAGTTTCTGCCTAGATATAATAAGAGTTTTTAAGCTATTTTTTGCTTGGGAGTACCTCTCTATCAGTGCTGGTTGCCTTGGTGGCCCATGACATTAAGAAGTTTGCTGTCCTTAAGAGAAGGAAGAGAGGGGGCTGGAGCGATAGTCCAGTGGGTAGGGTGTTTGCCTTCTGCGCGAGCCAACCCGGGTTCAATCCGACATCCCATATGGTCCCCCGAGCACCACCAGGAGTGATTCCTGAGTGCAGAGCCAGGAGTAACCCCTGAGCATTGCCGGGTGTGACCCAAAAGGAAAAAAAAAAAAGAAAAGGGAGAATGAGAAAGAGTAAGAGACAAAAGAGATAAAGAGCCTGCCATGGAGGCAGGCTAGGGGAGTAGGGGAGGGAATCGGGTACATTGGTGGTAGGAAGTGGGTACTGGTGGAGGGATGGGTGCTGGAACACTGTATGGCGAAACCCAAACATGAACATTCTTGTAATTGTTTATCTCATGGTGGTATAATAAAATAAATTTAAAAAAAAAGTTTACTGACCTGACCTGATGGAGCTCCAGGGCCACCTGACCTGGACACCTCCGGTTCTCCCCTCTCTTCTCTTCTTTTATGGGTGTCTGTCTGTCTGTCTGTCTGCCTGTCTGCGTCTGTCTGCCTGTCTGCCTGTCTCTGTCTTTAGAACACTCCTGGCAATACTGTTAACCTGGTTGGTGCATTGCTTAGGCCCAGCAATGTGTTGCTCAGCCCAGAAGAGCTGGGGACACCAGAGCACACTTAAAGGGGTGAGCGCCTCCAGGATGACAGCTAGCTGCATCTGAGGTTAAAACTTGGGGGCTTCATGCATGCAGGGACTCTACTCACCGCCCTTTCTGCTAGCTCTCTGGCTCCAGTTTTTTTCTTAACTAAACTGTTCAAAGGAACATTGTTTTGAGCAAATTTTGAAATTTTCTTGAGTTTATGTTCAGGATATAAAAGCTTCACCTTCTCACAGTGGCCAAGAGGAGTTGACAATTCTAGTTAAATGTAGAGTACAAGTGTACAAGTACTGTGTACATGCTAACATGCACACCAGATTTATATAATGAGATATATTACTCATTTTTATGTAAATTTTTTCCAATATATTTTTTTTCTGAACAATAGCTAACAGACTCTACAGAAAACACTCCACAAATTTCTACAGAGACATTTCTTGTTTGGGAATGAACTGACAGAAGAAATCCAGGCTTAGCAGCATTGTCCTGTGAACCATCTATTGAGCAGATTGGGAGGATCTTTGTGTACTTGCTTGCACATCCCTCTATTTAAAATATGGGAAAACTTGTATTGCTTCTGCTTAGAAGAGTGTGTTTAGTAAAATGTTACCATCGTTTAAAAAAAGTTAAAAAAAATTTTCAGTTTCTGTAATCACACCTATAGAAGAAACAAACTGCAGAGTTGTATATATTGTTGTAAGAGAACTGATAGAAAATGCAAATGAAGGGTGAATAATAGAGCATTTGAGAGAACTGATGTCAAAATATGGGGGAAAAGAGGGAATGCAGTGATATTCTGAATATAAGCAAGATGGTGAAGCTTCTTGGTCATGCTGAAAGAACCCAGAATCTCTAGAGACTCTCCTAGGAGACAGGACAACAATTAGAGAATGTTTTAATACAGATAAATTTTAAATAACATTCTTTTGTTCAGGCAAAGACTTTAATGATTTTTCGAGTAAGCAATAAAAAAGCACTTTTTGTGTGATATGGAAATTTATAAAGCTTTAAAATCATTCAAGAAAGCATCCGGAAGCAGTCCCATTTCCACTTTAAATTCTTTGTCTTCTGATGACACCTCAGCAGTTAACAGATGCAGAATTAGACTTGGCAGTTCTTGTTGTAGCAAGGGTGTGCTCATGGCTGAATGTTCATGCTCAGTCAGAAACACTAATGGAAAACGTAACATCCATTTACTTACCATATTCTCATTTGCCTTAGTGATACATCATATTTCTAGTTGCTCTTTGACACTTTTTATTATTTGTGCAAATAGATTACAACCAGTTAATGCTTCTGACATTCAGGTAAAGGATGAATTCAATTAATATTTATTGAGCACCAGCAGAGTTTATGGAACTCTAATAAATACCAGAAAATGTAGCTCTGTATGGTCATAGTGCAAGGTGAATGGGATTGCAGCCTGGTCCCTAGAGGACATTTCTGAGGGAGGAGATTGGATTACTCACACTTGGCTATGAGAATTCCCTTGGAAATTGGAATACAGCTAAGATTATTTTTCTCAATTTAAATGTTAAATATGCTTGCTGCAACTAGTAATTTTTTTCTTTAATAAGTTTATTGTGCAAAGTTACATCAGTACAAGTTGATGTATTATAGAGATCTTTATTTTTTGTGTTTGATATATTGATGCTTAGGTTAGATAAGAGATGATACTACGTGTGACAGGCCTCTTAACTTTATTCCTCAGTACCCAGGTGTTGCTTCCAATGGTGCTTAGGGGAATACACCCAGATCTGTGTTAGGGTTGTTTCCAGCAGTGCTTGCAGGACCATGTGCTGTGCGGTGTGCCAGGGATCAGACAGGCTCAACAAAGCACTCACTTCCTTGAGCTCTTCCTTCTGCCTGGAGGTTGACTTTAGAGTAAGCAACCTTTTAAAAAGATAAGCAGCTACAAAGATAAACACAGGTTCTAGTTGTCTTTGTAAAATATAAAGTATACTGTATTTTATATGTTCTCAAGGGTGGCGCTGAAGAGTTTTGGTGAAATGGTATCACCCTGTTGAACCCCTCTTTTCACATTCATGATCACTTCTTTGTAGAATGGTGAGATCCTGGTGGTGAATTCCGTAATACAGCTCACAAAGGATCTTGATGTATTGGGTTTGAACACCCTGTTTGGCTAGGGCTTCGATGACTGCTTCCAGTCTCCACAGAATCAAAGGCTTTCTGTAAATCAATGAACGTGAGACAGAGCGGCATCTTGTACTCCCTACAAACCTCAATGAGCTTGGTTACTGTGTGGATATGGTCGATCGTGCTGAATCCTTTCCGGAAGCCTGCTTGCTCGCATGGTTGTCCTTCATCTAGTGTTCTGCTAATCCTGTTCAGGTTGACTCGTGTAAACAGCTTGTAGATGACAGACAACAGGCAGATGGGGCGATAGTTGCCGATGTCGTGAATGTCTCCCTTCTTGAACAGTAGAACTGTCCTGCTGGTTTTCCATTGGTAGGGCACCTTGCATTCGGACAGGTAGCGTGTGAAGAGCCGAGCTAGTGTATTGATGAGTACCGATGGCAGATTCTTCAGGTGTTCGGGTCTGACTTTGTCTGGGCCTGGTGCTGTTCCCTTCTTTACTGACAAGATGGCATGTCGGATTTCAGAAGGGAGAACGTTGGGAATGACATATCCATCCTGTGGAATTTGGTATGTGGGCAGGTGGATGTGACTATCAAAGAGATTTGAGTAGAAGTCATGGATAATCTTCTCCATTGCCTTTCTGGAAGATGTGATAGATCCATCAGGGCGTCGGAGGGCAGTCATCTTGGTCTTATAGTCTTTCACCAAAACTCTTCAGCGCCACCCTTGAGAACATGCAACAATTAGAATGGGAAGGAATGGGAGTGAAGATAGACGGTTGGCAACTACACCACCTCCGCTTCGCTGATGACATTGTTCTAATAACACCAAACATTAGCCAAGCGGCACAAATGCTGGCTGACTTTGACCGAGAATGTGGAAAGATAGGTCTACAGCTGAATCTAAAGAAAACTATGTTCATGAAGAATGAACTAGTTCCAGAGGCCCCGTTCACTCTCAATGGAACAAACATCTCTGAATGCAGCAGTTATGTGTACCTAGGTCGAGAAATCAACATGATGAACGATCTAAAACCTGAGCTGCGCAGGAGGAAGAGAGCGGCATGGAATACCTTCAAAGGCATTGAAGAAATAGCTAAAAGGACAAAGAACCTCCGGCTCCGGGCACATCTCTTTGACTCCACCGTTCTCCCTGCATTAACATACGCCTCAGAGACCTGGGCCCTACGAAAGCAGGATGAGAATGCTATTCGGGTCTCCCAGAGAGGAATTGAAAGAGCTATGCTTGGAATATCACGCCACACTCAAGTGAGAGAAGGAATCCGGAGTTCTGACCTCCGTCGCTATTCCAGAATCAGGGATGCTGTCTCGTTTGCCAAGGCATCGAAAATCAGATGGGCTGGACATGTAATGCTATTTGGAGACAACCGCTGGACCTGAGCCGTTACCGACTGGATCCCATGTGATATCAAAAGATCACGTGGCCGCCCACCTACAAGATGGTCAGACTTCCTTGTCAAGACCCTGAAGGAACGGTTTGAGGCTCTTCATATTCCTGAATCAACCAGATGCCATTGGGCTACATTGGCACGTGATAGGGTCCAATGGAAATGTTACTGGCGCCCGCTCGAGCAAATCGATGAATAACGGGATTCAAGTGATCAAGTGATCAAGTGACTGTATTTTATAACCCGTCTGTAACATACTGAGTGGGCAGCTTGAGCATCTGTCAGGTAGTGGACAAAGCTGTACAGCTGAAAGAGTAAGAGGAGAGGAGAGTAAGATGTGTCTCAGGGCAAAGAGGAGATTGGTGGAGGACATGGACCTGTGTTTAGTAGTTTTATGAGTGTGTGTTGCTGTGGCAGCAGTGACAAGACATATTGTTGGTTTACAGAGAGAATTCCATATTCATAGGTGAACTGGAGAGAGAAAGCTCCAGGGGAGGGATTCAGTCCAGAAGCAGTTCTAATATACTAGTCAAATAATCCCGTGGCTCTGTGGCTTTGAAGCTACAGTTGAGAGGATCTCAACACCAGTAGCTGCAAGGTCTTCCAGGAAAATGTGGCCCTAGCCTCAAAATGGAGGAGATGATTTTCAAAGAGGAAGATCATTGGGAACTGAATGTGTTGGAAATGTAGGGCAAGGATTCAGGAGTGACTTACAGACTGTATCACTGGTAGTATATCATCCTGTTTTTTATTATAGCACTGTGTGATAGACATTTACAAAGCTGTCATGATTGGATTTCAGTCATACAGTGTTGCAGCACCCATCCTTTCATCAGTGCATGTTCCCACCTCCTCCCTCCTCCTTCCACTTTCTCCTCTCTCCCTCCCTCACTCCTTCTCCTTCACATGTCACTTGCCATACATACTTCTAGGGGTTGTTAGGTATATCCTGTGCCTATATTCAATGCTCAATTCTAGTCTGGTATTACCATTTCCAACAATTAGTAGAACACTGGTATGTATTTATATCCCACAAATGAATGCAGTCATTCTATATGTCTTTTCGTTCTGACTAATTTCACTCCAGCATGATAATCTCCATTCCCATCCATTTGTAGGCAGATTTCATTTTGCCTGACAGCTGCATAGTATTCCATTGTGTAGATGTATCATAGTTCTTTATTCAATCTTCTGTTCTTGAGCACTCAGGTTTTTTCCAGATTCTGGCTATGATAGCACCGTTTTTGAAAGTGTCATTACTCACTTGTTCTCCCAACAAAATTAAAACAACCTGTTGTATTATCATTGCTTGCTGCCACCAAGAAATTCTATAATCTTTGTATGGAAAAGCATTTCCATGCATCCTTTGTTTATCAAACATTTACTTCATGCCAAGCTTGAAATGAAAGATATAGCTATTCTGTTTCTTCCTTTTTTATTTTTGGCAGGGTGGAGGTGGTGCTAGTATGGAGGATGGACAGGGTTCTGGGCTATAAAAATGACCCTAGAGTAACAAAGCCTGTCACACACAGTAGCATCTCTTGTCTTCAGGTATCATTAAAAACTAAATTAAACTAAAGCTATTAAACCACTTAGGCTATCAGTTTATGTGCTGTACAGGAAGGGTCAGTAGTCCTGAATGACTAGATGTGGGTGACATGGAGAATAGTGCCAGGTCTTGTGGGCCAAGGTATTATTGTCTCAAAGGGAGCCTGAGATTTATATGTATTTTTTAATTTTTTTTTATGGGCCATACCTGATGATGCTCAGGGTTTACTCAGAAATTACTCTTGGCTGCTATCTCATAACCATATGGGATGCAGGGGATTGAACGTGGGATAGACACATTCAAGGCAGTACCCATTGTACTATTAATCTTGCTCCACGAAATCATATGAGAATTTAATGGAGAGAGTCTTATCAAAAGCATTGATCAGAGTATGTGGCAATAGAAATTGAATAAACATGAATCTTTAAAATGTTACTAAAATGCAAAGTATTATCTTTTAATTTAATTTTAATTTATGAATTATTACTCAAAGCACTTGGATTAGACCAAGAAGAAGATTCAGAATTTTATTTTGTCCTTTGTTGTGACTGGAGAGAGAGCACTTATTTGCGATGTTAAGGTACTTAAGTTAAGTACCTTAATGTGAACAATATTAAGGCATTGTGGCTGACCCTGGCACGCTCTCTGGTGCCAAGTATGGTCTTCTATGCAGTGCTGGATAGAGCCAACCCCGCCTTCCTTTATAATAAAATTACAACACTTTAAGGGCCACAGATTATCCTCAAGTGCTGAAGTACATGATTTGCACATGGGCAGTTTGTTCCTAAACAGTGTGGTCTCCGAGCATCATGCCAGAAGTGATCCTGAGCACTATGGCCCCAAATGTTTTAACATAGAACTTTGTTTACCTTTACCCCTTGGGGTTACTCTTTTTTGGTTTGGATCTTTCAAACTGTGCTATAGGGGCCAGCCCTGCTCCCGGTTCACCCCATCCCCGCTTGCAGTTCGGTACCAGCCAGCTTGCTAGTGTTCAGTGCAAGGACCTGAGGATGTGGTCTGCTTGGGCTCTGTGATTGCCGCGATTTCCTGCACCACCCGGCTGTGCTGAGGCAGAGCCCTCTAGGACTGTGCCTTACGGTGATTGAGGTGGGAAGGCGATATTGGTGCGGAGTCCGCTGCACCAAGGTCGTAATCCTTGCACTATCTTTCTGACCCTACATTTTTTGACAGTATTATCTGATGAGTTCCAGTGTATCAGCAGTTTCACTCAACATATTGCAATTTCTAGATATTTTATAAATTTCATACTTGAAATGTTAGCTTCTAAGAGTCTGGCAGTGTCGTGATGTGAAGAAGACCAATAAAGGCATACTGGCCATACCTTACATTCATGTTAGATGGAAGAGTGATTTTAATTTTAGTTCAGTTTGTGGGGAAAGGGCGTAGACCCTAACCCTGTTCAGATGCTGCTGCTGTTCTGTGCTGGGGACAGTTCCAGGTGGTGCTAGAGATGTTACACTAATCTTAGTAACTTTTTCTTTTTCCTTATCTTAAACCATTTTGACGTTTTCTTGTAAATTTCTGTAATGTGTGCAGTTTTAAAAGTCAATCTGCCAACTCAGTTTTCAGATAAAATACTAGCCTGAAATCTTAAGGTAACTTTGAAAGAAAGAAGTCATTTACAAGCTGCTAACCGTAGGCTTGTTGCCTTGCCTTTAAGATTGAAATTCTTCATTTTACTGTGTTGTCCTAATTTGTTCTGATTGCTCACTCATTGCCTTTTCAAGGGGTCCTTTGTGCTTCATTATCGTTCTTTATGATGTTGTCCCCAGTTAAATTTCTTCCATTTGCCTTAGGCTTTTCTTGTACTCTGGATCTGCCATTATTTTTATTGTCCACCCAGTACTGTTTCTGCATACTGATTAAGGGGTGCTGCTGCCGCCTCCTGCTGCCGACTGGTCTTCCACCATGCTTTCGCCCAGTGAGACACAGCAGCGCGTACCAAGGAGAATGTTGGTGGTGAATTTTGATTAGCTGTTGCACAAACATTCCTTTTTTCTTAGACAACAATGCAAAGATTCCCTCCACCCAGAAAGAAATCTCCATAAACTGTAACTCACAGGTTTAAATATTTTTAAATAAAATTTGGTGATAATTCTGTATTTATAGTATAAATATTTTTTGACTCCTGAACTTTATTCAGTCATCCAGTCACTGCTATTAGTGGGTCCTTGATCCAAAAGATGCATTCATTGAGTTCCTAGTGCTTTATGAATCTGTTGCTCACGGGTGCTTATATCCCATCCTTGTTTCCCTCAGTCCAGCTTGCTCACTGATAACTGCATCATATGTATTCATCGCTATACATTGAGCAGATACAGAGCTTGGTAAGAGAACAGAGTAGG
The DNA here is from genome assembly GCA_021461705.1 of Cryptotis parvus. Lineage (NCBI taxonomy): Eukaryota > Metazoa > Chordata > Mammalia > Eulipotyphla > Soricidae > Cryptotis > Cryptotis parvus. The sequence goes on along the minus strand of JAJIBD010031120.1, from coordinate 194,536 downwards.
TGAAAAAATGTGAGAGTAGTACTCAAAGGTATTCAACTGTTTTAGTACAAAAATTACTGCAAACTATTTAAATTTTGTTTTCAGAAGTTGTAATTAGGTAGAGTTGTAATGACATGACTTTTGATGAAATGTGATTTAAAGAAAAGAGCACTTGCTTTTATGCGTTTAGTAGAGTGTTCTATGTACATTTCAATGCTTAACTAGGAAAGTGGCATTGAGAAATTCAGTATCTTCCAATTTTAGTCACCTTAAAGATTTTTTTAAAAAACATTTTATTATACCACCATGAGATATACAATTACAACGTTGTTCACATTTGGAGGTTTCGGTCACACAATGTTCCAACACTCTGCCCTCCACCAGTGCCCATCTCCCACCACCCATGTCCCCAGTTCCCTCCCCCTCCCATGGCCTGCCTAAATGGCAGGTTCTTTTCTCTCCTCTCTCTCTCTCCCTCTCTCTCTCCTCCTTCTCCCTACACATTGTGAGTTGCACTACATACACTTAGAAGCCATCATTTGCATATTTTTGCCTGTATTTAATGCTCAGTTCTATGTTGGTATCAGACCTTTTGCCATTTATTCACACATGTTCCCTTCTCTATCTTACCTAACCTTTGACTCCCACACGCTTGTGGTAATTTCCACTTTTGGTAACCTTAAAGATTTTTAAAAGCAGATTTAGGTTTGCAGCAAAATAGAAACTTAACACATATCCCCACATAGCACTATCACCATATTATCAACATTCCCAGCTAGAATAACATTTGTTACAATCTGTAAATTTACATTGGTACATTATCATTATTTCAAGTCCATACTTTACCTTAGTGTCCACTCTTGTACAGTCTGTGGTTTTAGACAGATATTAATGGCCACTATACACACCATCATGATGTATATAGTTTTGCTATATGCAAAAAATCTCCTTTGTTACTCCTGACTCAGGAATTAGTCCTGGCGGTGCTCGCGGGACCATATGGGATGCCGGGGATCGAACCCAGGCCGGCATAGGCTGGCCGCTTGCAAGGCAAATGCCCTACCCGCTGGGCTATCGCTCCGGCCCCCGTAAAATCTCCTTTGTTTTCTGTATCCTTTCCCTTTATACTCTTAACCCCTGATTAGTTTTTTCTTCCTTTTTGTAACTGTCAACTTTTGCCTTTTCTAGCCCTGCTAATGTACTATAATATACATTATAGTGGCCTTCTCAGATTGACTTATTTCACTTAGTACTATGCATGTAAGAGTCTTCCTTTTCAAAACAATTAAGTCCTTTTCTTTTCATCTGTTTCTAAACTGGAGATAACGGAAGATGATGCTCTTTTCATCTGTCTTGGAGATAAAACCATGTAAAAGATACGTTAAAAATGTCCAGGAAATGTATTTATAATGATGTTAGTGATCACTCATATTTAATTATTCTTTATAAATACTAAAAAGCAAAAGTATAATCTCAGTGAATCCAAACAGACATTAAAAAATGTGTTTAGCAAGGGAGTAGACAGTATGAAACTATGGTTAAACCCTCGGTCTTGGATTATAAAACTTCAGTGCAGTGTGGTGGGGTCTCGAGCCATGACAGATCTGTGGCATAGGGCCAGTGGTGCTGGGCCAGCTCACTTCGTTGTGGTGAGGTACAATAAGTGCGTGCTGAGTCAAGCTCGTAAAAGTTAACGCTGTTATAAACTTGTTATCTAAATCACAGCTTTTATAAAGACATTCTTTTGCAAGTCAGGTTTAGTAAAACAAATTAGCAAAATTGAAATCCATTGGAAAAATTCATTGGGAACATGTATTTATTGATTTTCTATGGTTAAAAGTTTTCTTTCCACTAGGTTTAGGATTTGTGTTTCAACAATTCTGTAAATGCTTAGTGTAGTAATAATGGCAATTACTGGGATGAGATCTCCTATTAGGAGGTTTATATGGGGAGAAGACTGGGGTAGAGAGAAAGAGAGCAGATATTTTGCAGCTGTGAATGAAAGTAGAGGAGTTACTTTTGTGACCAGGTTGGATATTAGGAAACATTGGTCAGACTGGGGTAGGAGTGAGATCAAATTCCTCATTTCTTTTGGCTCTAAGAGAAATCTTTCCCAGTCACTTGAAAGCAGTCTCAGCCTTGTCACAAAGAACTATGCAGATGCATCCCTTGACTTAGATTGTAAATGGATTTTATTGATAGCTGCATTAACTAATAGTGGTTGCAAAGGAGAGCTCAACTGTGTTGTTTGTGCGGCATGCCTTTCTGAAATTTTAAAAGGCCGTTAATTGAAAAAAAAATTAAATTTGGAGTTATTTACTATGCAGTGGTATAGAAACAAAAATTCTAATCTTATAGGGAAGAGCATGATCTCCGCAGACTTTATATTAAGCACTGTGGGTATTCCTGTTCTATTTTCATAAAGTTGAAAGTCTGGAAGCTCCCTATTTATGATGGAATAAATATAATAAGTACATTATAGACCGAGCATAACAAATGCCATAGATTCTTATTTCATGTATTCTGGAAATTCTTATTTCATGTTATTTCATAGATTATTTCATTGATTTCATTTAAAGAAAACTTCCATATTGTATTTTTACATTCGCATTGTATAGATTGTTTTTAAGTATATGCTTATAAGCATGAAAATGTGTGTGGTGGACTTTTTTTTAAGTGAAATACACAAAACATAAAATTGACATTTGAATCCATTTTTAAGTGTACTGATTAGTGGGACTATCATTACCACCTATGGTGGGGTACCTTTATTCATTTTTGCATACTTTTACATCTTCCACAAGACTGTCTTACTTTCTTCGAATTGAGTATGATTATAAGCTAAGCCTTCATAATAGCTTTATGACATAGGCCATGATGAGCTTTTTGCCATCTAAATGGTGATAATTGTTTAAGTGTGTTTTATTTTTTTTTTCAGGTTTGGCACAAAACACAGCATTACACTAAATATTGAATTATTTTTATTATTAGTTACACATGTGATCCTAAGGGTAAAATAAGACTTCATAACTAGAGTTATATTATTTTTTATAGATTAGGTAATGTCCTGCTAAGATATTAAATAGGATTTAGATTTAAAAGTAGAAATCAGTTGACATTCTCAGTGGGGTACAATTTAAATGAAAGATTGTGGAAGATTTGCAGTTTTGTACAAATAAACCGATCATTTACCTTAGTAGGTGAAGAACCTACTGGCCCCTGAACCAGCACATCCTGAACTCAGTAGTTATCTGTAAAACAAATTGACAGCTTTTGTGGAAAATAAGTGGTATTCTTTGTGTGTTTAAGAATAATTTCTGCAGTTTGTTTTGTGGTATCATTAGAAAAAGCTATGAAATGCTCTATTATTTTACAGTGCTAAGAATTAGACTCAGAATCTCAACATAAAGACAATTGCTACACTGCTAAGCCATATCCCTGTCCTAAAAGGCACTGAAAGACTAGAAATAGTTAAAACTGGTCAGCTGTTACTTTTTCCTTACTTTTGTGCTTTTTGGTTATAAATTTTTACCAAGTGCCATTATCTTCTTTTCATAAGTTAAAATTATTGTCATATGCCTCAATACATCCCTTGTTCATTCATGTTAACAGAATTAAACATTTCTGTATCCCTATTTATGACCCAAAGCACCACTGATTTACATGTCATTCATGGTTAAGGTCGTACCCTCCTGCCCCATTTTGGTTTTTCCTTCCTTCCTTCCTTCCTTCCTTCCTTCCTTCCTTCCTTCCTTCCTTCCTTCCTTCCTTCCTTCCTTCCTTCCTTCCTTCCTTCCTTCCTTCCTTCCTTCCTTCCTTCCTTCCTTCCTTCCTTCCTTCCTTCCTTCCTTCCTTCCTTCCTTCCTTCCTTCCTTCCTTCCCTCCTTCCTTCCTTCCTTCCTTCCTTCCTTCCTTCTCCTCTTCTTCCTTCCTCTTTCCTCTTCTTCCTTTCCTTCTTTCTTTCTTTTTTTCTTCTTCCTCTCTTTTTCCTTTCCTTTTCCTTTCCTCCCTCCCTCCCTCCCTCCCTCCCTCCCTCTCCCTCCCTCCCTCCCTCCCTCCCTCTCTCTTTCTTTCTTTTCTTTCTTTCTTTCTTTCTTTCTTTTTTTTTTTCTTTCTTTCTTTCTTTCTTTTCTTTCTTTCTTTCTTTTTTCTTTCTTTCTTTCTTTTTTTCTTCTTTCTTCTTCTTCTTTTTTTTTTTGCTTTTTCAGGTCACACCCAGCGATGCTCAGGGAGTTACTCCTAGCTCTGCACTCAGGAATCACTCCTGGTGGTGCTCAGGGGGACCATATGGGATGCCAGGGACTGAACCCGGTCGGCCACGCATAAGGCAAACACCCTACCTATTGTGCTATCTAACTCCACCCCCCCCATTTGGTTTTTGGTGGGAGCAGGGCTTACAAACACCACTCTGGAGCTTCAGTTCTGCTCCTGATGAAAATTGGCCGATTGGGCTGGGGCTGGATAGTTTAATGCTGTGATCTGCTGGTGTCATGGACCAACAGAGCCACTGTAGCAGTGCTCGGGACCTCCAAGGGCTCCAGGAACCAGGGCAGGCCTCCCTGCAGTGCTGCGTTTCCTTGAGCCAGCGGCGTGCCCCTGACTGTGCTGAGGCTGCCTGTGTGGTGCTGCTTGGACCCAGTGGTGCTTAGACGACCATGTTTGAGTTTCTTTACTCTTTACTGAACTATTGTAGTTTCCACAAGTGCAATGTTCTTTTAGGCGTGCCTTTAATTTCAATTTTTTGTTTTTTTGTTTTTGGGTCACATCCGGTAATGCTCAGGGGTTACTTCTGGCTCTACACTCAAGAACTACTCCTGTTGGTGCTTAGGGGAACAATAATGGGATGCTGGGGATCGAACCCAGATCAGCTGCGTGCAAGGCAAATGCCCTGCCCGCTGTACTGTTGCTCCAGCCCCCTAATCTGGAATACTTTCTCCCTGTAAAATATTTCATCTGACCTATATATCGAGTAAATGTAATGTGGAGTGAACTGTAAAACATAAGATAGTTCTTAAAGAAGCCTAACATCAAAATGAGAAGTGTTAGAAATTTGAAAGTGTTAGAAATGGGGGGGTAATAACTGTAATTACTTTTTTTTCCTTAGTTGTCTTAGTTTAAAATTTTTTTTAAAAATTTTTTATTTTTACAATTACAAAGATATACAATTAAAAAGATCATATTTGGGTTCAGCACCCATCCTGCCACCAGTGCCCATCTCCCACCACCAACGTCCCCGGTTCCCTCCCCCTCCCCCAGCCCTGCTCCATGGCAGGTTCTTTGTATGTTATAAATTATTAATCTTGCGTTTGTATTTTTCACTTATAAATTATACTTTATATAAATATATACAAACACTTAAATTACACATTTTATTCTATTGTTATTTACAGTTTTTTAAAAAAGTTAAAAAAAAGTTTTAAAAAAGTTAACTTCTTGTTTAACATACACTTTCATAAGTTCACTAATAATGTGATTATTCATCGAAGGTGGGGAAATAGAACTACCAGCATTCATGCTACTTCAAAAAGAGAGAGAACAAACTATGAGTCTTTATGGTGTGTGGTAGAATAGTCAGCACGTAGTAGACTGTCGAATATTTGAGTAGCTACTCTGTGTAAGACATCCCAGAGTTGAAGTGGTTTTTTTTTTTATTTTGTCGGTAGGGGGGCCACACCAGCAGTGCTCAGGAGTGACCCCTGCATGTGGCAGCCACATGCATGCCAGGGATGGAACTAGGCTCGGCTGCATGTACGGCAGATAACCTCACACGCTGTACCATCTCTCTGGCCCTTGAAGTTTTAAAAGTTGACTCAGGATAGTGGTGGAGGATCCTGGCACCCTAGTTTTGGGCATACTGTAGGAGACTGCAGCTATAAAACAGTAATACTATTACTAGTTAAAAAACAAATAATGAAAAATGAATGCCTAAGTGGTGGGCTGGGGGTTGGGGGTGGGGAGACAAACCATTTCATCTGAAACAGTGGCAGAGCTTAGACACGGTTTGAAATTACCTGGACTGAATTAATCTAATTTCCGTTCTCTATGTCAGTGATTATCTAGTATGGGCTTGGACTAGCAGTAGCATTATTTAAGATCTTGCTAAAAATCTGATTTCTTAAGCTTCTGTCAACAACACCGAATACATGGTTTGTGCTAGAGGTAAAGTATTTCAAAGAAAAATCAAAACAGATTGGAATTGTCGTAGCTGCACTGTTCTGTGGTATGGCCATAGAAAATCGAACTGAGATCTTTCGTTCCCCAGAGTAGGGCACTCTGCCAAGTTCTCTCCATAAACTCCAGCGCCAGCCACTTAACAGTTTGTAAATTCTTTACTCATATATAAAGGAGGTATAAAGTAAGCTTGACTTTAAAAGTCAACATTTAGGCATTTAAAATCACCAAATTTTATTCCAAGGGAGGTAAACATAAAATTATACCCAAAGTAACAGACATTTTTTTAACGAGGCATTTATAAGAACTTGGTATCAAATTTCAGCTTAGCTAGTGTCCATCATGTAAGGTTATGGTGGTTAATATATGTAATGTGTTTAGAATAGTACCTGCCAAATAGCGCCTACAGGTACAAAAAAATGTGAATAATATGATTCTATTTATAAAAAGCATTTTCAAATTACATGTATAAGGGCATATATAGGAAGTCATGGGTAAAAATGATTCAGCTGGGGAGGAGTATAGTAGGTTCAATCCCTGGCACCCATATGGTCGCCCACCCCCATCAGGAGTGATCCCTGAGGACAGAGTGAAGAGTGCTCACATCCTGAGCACTGCTGGATGTGGCCTCCCAAAAAAATTGTCCCTGGAAAAAGACACAAAATTGGTTATGCTCTTTGGGAAGGAGAATAGAGCCTAGAGTAGAGGGGGATGTCTATTTTCCTAACAACTTTTTGGGCTTTTAAAACCATCCGTCAGATAGTACAGGGAGTAAGGTGCCCTGCATACAGCCGACCTGGGTTGGAGGCCTGGCGCCCGTACCCTCCCTAGCCCCACCAGCAGTGATCCCTGAGCACCACTGGAGGGGACCCACAATAAAAAGCTGTATATTGTTGAAATAATGCCATGTTTCTGTAATTTCTGAGATTGTTTTTAAGGTGAAAATCTTCCGGTTTATTTTCAGATGGCCTTGCTGAAGCGCCAGTGACCAATGGGAACACAACTGCAGTGCCCGCCCTGAATGATGATCTGGACATCTTTGGGCCAATGATTTCTAATCCCTTACCAGCAACTGTCATGCCCCCAACTCAGGTAGGTACTAAGGGTATAGTTTCATATGATTACTATTTCCATTTTGAAAGTGTGAAGATTGCAGTTTTGGGGTGTTCTGATTGTTTTGATTTTGTTTTTTTGGACCACATTTGGCGGTGTTCAGGAGTTTCTCCTGCTTCTGTGTTCAGGAATTACTCCTGGTGGTGTTCGGAAGATCACATGGGGTGCCAGGGCTTGAGTTGGCTACATACAAAGCAAAAGCTCTACTTGCTGTACTCTCACTCTGGCCTGAAATACTCCATTTTGAAAGACTGTTTTTGAGTAGTCACTAATTTGAAAGTCTCCTGTATTTTAGGCCAGGGTCGGCAGATTAGCAACCTTTTTTTTTTTTCAAATAAAGCTTTCTAGTAATTCACCTTCATCCATTTATTTACATATTGTCCACAGTTCCTTCATATCTAAAATCAAGTTGAATAAGTTGCAAAAGCCTCTGTATGTGTCAAAAATCCTAAAATATTTATCATCCAAAGTTTGCTAATTTTGCTTTAGACTAGTTGTTACAGTGTTTAGAAGAAACAAGAGGAAAATGGAAGCAAATTCATTCTTGTTTGAGATTAACAACATAATTTAAAGCTGTGGTTTTTAAGCAGACTAGAAGACTGTGTTCTTAGGCGCCACTGAACCATCCTAAGTATTTCCATTTGGTGAAAGGAAAAAACAAAACCACACAAAGCTAGCAAATTTAGCTAGCTCTCTTCAAAAAGTAATACCTTTTTCTTAATAATTTAAAAAAATTATGCATACCATATTATTAATGATCAGGAATTTTGAAGAATGAGAATGGTAAACATTTTTAATTGCCTTAATATATTATATTACATAGATTTTTGCCATTGATCCTTTTTTAATTGTAAACTTTAATATGTTAATTTTTCCAGGTTTATTGATGTATGATTGAGAGATTGTAGTATAAAGTATATAGCATAATTATCATTGTCCATTGTGAATAGATTTTTCAAATTAATATACCCGTTACCTTACATGTATGTTTGTGAGAACTTTTTTCTTAGCAAATTTCATTCCAGTAGGTCGGAGAGATAGTGTATAGGTAGGGTGCTTTCCTTGCACAGATGAAACCTGTTTGATCCCTGGTGCTGTGTATCGTCCCCTGTGCTCAGAGCCAGGAGCAAGCCCTGACAACAAACTTTTATTTCAAAAGAATAGTAGTATCTACCTCAGTTTCTATGTTATACATTAGATCTTCAACTCTTACTCAACTTACAAGTGAATTCACCCACCCCCTGAAATCACTCAGACTGTATCCTCTCTCTCTTCCTCTTCCAAGGAAAAAGAACAATCATCAGTGGTAAAAGGCTGTTAAAAGCAGCACCTAGAACCGACTTCATGTTCAGGAGAGGATGCTCTGGCGCCTCCCTCGTGGTTTCCAGTGCTCTGTGCAACCAGAGAAACTTCTCTAGTCCAAGCTATAGAAATGCTCCCCTGAAACTATAGTCTTAGAACTGGAATGTTTCTACCATTTCATGGTATCCTCCCCACCCTTCCACTGCTCGCCAAGCCCTGTCAGTGACTGACCATGCTGATTGTTTCTTTGGACATCATTTTTTTTCTTTCTGCTTTTTTTTGGGTCACACCCAGCAATGCTCAGGGGTTATTCCTGGCTCTTTGCTCAGGAATTACTCCCTGGCGGTGCTCGGGACCATATGGGATGCCGGGATTGAACCCGGGCCAGCTGCACACAAGGCAAATGCCCTACCTGCTGTACTATCACTCTAGTCCCTCATTTTTTTTAAGATTCTACAAATAGATGCTACCATCAGTATTTGTCTTTTTTTTTTGTGTGTGCTACAGAAATTTTATTTATTTATTTTTATTTTTTATTTTTACAATTACAAAGATATACAATTAAAAAGTTCATATTTGGGTTTTGGTCATACAGTGTTCCAGCACCCATCCCTCCACCAGTGCCCATCTCCCACCACCAACATCCCCAGTTCCCTCCCCCAGCCCCCTCCATGGCAGGTTCTTTATTTCTTTCCGTTTCTCCTTCTCTTTTCCTTTCCCTCCAGACTATGGATTACAGAACATACATTAAAGGGTTGTCATGTGTATCTTTTTGCCTCTATTTAATGCTCAGTTCTAGGTTGGCATTAGTACCCTCGACAATTGTTAGCACACTGTTCCATTTTCTGTCTTGCCTAGCCTCTGACTCCCACACGTTTGTGATAATTTCCACCTTTGACAAAACCTCCTGATATATGTTTCACTTGACCTTGGATAGTACCCGCTGTACTATCACTCCGGTCCCTCATTTTTTTTTTAAGATTCTACAAATAGATGCTACCATCAGTATTTGTCTTTAAGATGAAATATATGGACCTTAAGTAATAGGGTTATTCTTTTTTTAATTTTTATATTATTTAAATTTTATTTATTTTAAAAAATATTTTATTATACCACCATTAGATATACAATTAGAAGATGTTCATCTTTGAGTTTTGGTTCTACAGTGTTCCAACACCCGTCCCTCCACCCGTGCCCATCTCCCACCACCAATGTTCCCACCTCCCTCCCCCTTCCCCCAGCCTGCCTCCATGGTGGGTTCTTTTTTTTTTATCATACTATCTTTTTTTTTTAACATTTTATTATACCACCATGAGATATACAATTACAACTTGTTCACGCTTGAGGTTTCGGTCACACAGTGTTCCAGAACCCCGCCTCCACCAGTGCCCATCACCCACCACCCATGTCCCCAATTCCCTCCCCCCACATCCTGCCTAAATGGTAGGTTCTTTATCTCTCTCTCTCTCCTCTCTCCTCTCTCTCTCCTCCTTGTGGTGGGTTGTACTAAGTACACTTAGAAGCCATCATTTGCATTTTTTTGTCTGTATTTAATGCTCAGTTCTATGTTGGTATCAGACCTTTTGACATTTATTCACACACATTCCCTTCTCTATCTTACCTAACCTCTGACTCCCACGCTTGTGGCAATTACCACCTTTGGTAAGATCACCTGGTATATTTATGACATGCAAATAAATGCAGTCATTCCATGTCTCTCTCTTTCCTTCTGACTAATTTCACTCAACATGATTCTTTCCATGTCCATCCATTTATAGGCAAATTTCATAACTTCATTTTCCTGACAGCTGCATAGTATTCCATTGTGTAGATGTACCACAGTTTCTTTATCCAGTCATCAGTTCTCGGGCATACTGGTTGTTTCCAGGTTCTGGCTATTGTGAATAGTGCTGCTATGAAAATAAAAGTGCGGATTGTGTTTCCGCTGTGTGTTTTTGGCTTCCCAGGGTATATTCCCAGGAGTGGTATGGCTGGGTCAAATGGGAGTTCAATTTCTAGTCTTTTTTTTTTTTTTTGCTTTTTTGGGTCACACCCGGCAGTGGCAGTGCTCAGAGGTTTCTCCTGGCTCTGCACTCAGGAATTCCTCCTGGTGGTGCTCGGGGACCATATGGGATGCCGGGATCAAACCCGGGCGGCACAGGCTGGCCGCGTGTAAGGCAAATGCCCTACCCGCTGTGGCTATCACTCCGGCCCTCAATTTCTAGTCTTTGGAGGAATGTCCATATTGTTTTCCAGAAAGGTTGTACAAGTCGACATTCCCACCAACAATGTATGAGAGTCCCCTTTTCCCCGCATCCACGCCAGCACTTGTTGCTTTTATCCTTTTGGATATGGGCCATTCTCTGTGGTGTGAGGTGATATCTCATTGTTGTTTTGATTTGCATCTCTCTGATGATTAGTGATGATGAGCATTTTTTCATATGCCTTTTGGCCATTCGAATTTCTTCGTTGTCAAAGTTTCTGTTCATCTCTTCTCCCCATTTTCTAATGGGGTTGGCTGTTTTTTTCTTATATAGCTGTACCAGTGCCTGATATATCCTGGATATTAACCCCTTATCAGATGGATATTGGCTGAATATTCTTTCCCATTCTGTGGACTATCTTTCTATCTTGGTCACTGTTTCTTTTGAGAATAGGGTTATTCTTATGCAAAAAACTTTGAGATTTATTTTGTCCTTGTAAATTTTTGAGGTAAAACATTTTTTCTCTAGAAAAACTGACTCAAATGATTTATACATTTTTATTGTTAATAGGAAAATTCAATGTGTAATTGCCACCAGATTGAGGAAATAGATTTAGAAAACTTAGTTTAATTCGATCTTTATAAAGTTTTTTTATTTTTAAGAAAGAGATTCATTGCCTCTTTCCTTCCCCTATAAAAATAGGGACCAGGGCCAGAGCAATAGCACAGAGGGTAGGACGTTTGCCTTGCCTGCAGTGATCCAGGCTTATTCCTTAGGACTGCCCCATGGTCCTCCTAAGCATAGCCAAGGGAAAGCCCTGAGCTCAGCCAGGTGTGGCTCAACAGCACAAAAAGGGGGGAGACTAAATATTCTGCTATATTTTTAATTTATGAATCTAATTGTGAATTTATGTTGCCACAATTTAGGTTGTGCATGTAATGATAAAAAGTAGTTTAACATTAATATTGTAGTTTTAGAAAGTACTGACAGTCTATGCATGAAAAGCAGGTTTTTGTCAAGGCATTTCCGTGTGATGCTGTTTTATCTACTAGACTTCTTTGGGCTCCAGTGAGAGCTGCTTTGCAAGCTTCTCAGAGAATTTTAAACTGCACTTCTGAAGCTTCATTATGCTGTAGGTTTATTGTTCAGTATCAAAGCAACAGGGGAACAATGAAGAATTCACTTCATATTATGCATAACAGCACCATGATGAGTTATAATTGGGGGTAGCTCCTGCCTTTTGAGAAATTGGTCTGGCCTTTATACTTTGGGTATTCTACATTAGTAACTTGATAGAACTGGGTTAATTTAAAAAATCACATGTAATCCTTTGAACATTGCTTTTGGCCAGCTTTATTGATTTCCTATAAAAAATCTTGGTAAACAGAACTACCTTTGATTTAATTACATATGAAGATTAAAAATAAGTTATTTCAAAGTTGGGGAGGACAGGTAAAAGCATGTATTTTCTTTCTGAATATGCTGGTACTATATAATTCTTTAATGTTGGTGGGTTTTCTTATGAGAAATTCATACCAGAAAGATAACTCTGAACCCTGTATTCTCACTCCTGGTTTTATTTTCTGAGCATAGTATAAACTCTTGCTTGCATGGTTGTCCTTCATCTAATGTTCTGCCAATCCTGTTCATAATGACTCAAGTGAACAGCTTGTAGATGATAGACAACAGGCAGATGGGGCGATAGTTGCCAATGTCGTGAATGTCTCCCTTCTTGAACAGTAGAACTGTCCTGCTGGTTTTCCATTGGGAGGGCATCTTGCTTTCGGACAGGTAGCGTGTGAAGAGCCGAGCCAGTGTATTGATGAGTACTGAAGGCAGATTCTTCAGGTGTTCGGGTCTGACTTTGTCTGGGCCTGGTGCTGTTCCCTTCTTTACTGACAAAATGGCATGTTGGATTTCATAAGGGAGAACATTGGGAATGACATATCCATCCTGTGGAATTTGGTATGTGGGCAGGTGGACGTGGCTATCAAAGCTGGCTTTCAGAAGCTGGCTTCTGAAAAGAAGGATTCAGCACAATCGACCATATTCACACGGTAACCAAGCTCATTGAAGTTTGTAGGGAGTTCAAGATGCCACTCTGTCTCACGTTCACTGATTTAAAGAAAGCCTTTGATTCTCTGGAGACTGAAGCAGTCATCGAAGCCCTAGCCAAACAGGGCATTCAGACCCAATACATCAAGATCCTTCGTGAGCTGTATTACGGATAAACCACCAGGATCTCACCATTCTACAAAGAAGTGATCATAGATGTCAAAAGAGGGGTTTGGCAGGGTGACACCATTTCACCAAAACTCTTCAGCGCCGCCCTCGAGAACATCATGCAACAATTAGAATGGGAAGGAATGGGAGTGAAGATAGATGGTCGGCAACTACACCACCTCCGCTTCGCTGATGACATCGTTCTAATAATACCAAACATTAGCCAAGAGGCACAAATGCTGGCTAACTTTGACCGAGAATGTGGAAAGATAGGTCTACAGATGAATCTAAAGAAAACTATGTTCATGAGAAATAAACTAGTTCCAGAGACCCCATTCACTCTCAATGGAACAAACATCTCTGAATGCAGCAGTTTTGTGTACCTAGGTCAAGAAGTCAACATGATGAATGACCTAAAACCTGAGCTGCGCAGGAGGAAGAGAGCGGCATGGAATGCCTTCAAAAGCATCAAAGAAATAGCTAAAAGGAGAAAGAACCTCCCGCCCGGGCACATCTCTTTGACCCCACCGTTCTCCCTGCATTAACATACGCCTCAGAGACCTGGGCCCTACGAAAGCAGGATGAGAATGCTATTCGGGTCTCCCAAAGAGGAATCAAAAGAGCTATGCTTGGAATATCACGCCTCACTCAAGTGAAAGAATGAATCCGTGCTCTGACCTCTGTCGCTGTTCCAGAGTCAGGGATGCTGTCTCGTTTGCAAAGGCATCGAAAATCAGATGGGCTGGACATGTAATGCGATTTGGAGACGACCGCTGGACTAGAGCCATTACCGAATGGATCCCACAGGATGTCAAAAGATCACGTGGCCGCCCACCTACAAGATGGTCAGACTTCTTCGTCAAGACCCTAAACGAATGGTTTTAGGTTCTTGGTATTCCTGAAGCAACCAGATGCCATTGGGCTACACTGGTACGTGATAGGGTCAAATGGAAATATTACTGGTGCCCACTCAAGCAAATCGATGAATAACGGGATGTCAAGTGATCAAATATAAACTCTAGTGAACAATTTTCACAATTCTATGAATATAAGATGGATTCATTTTACTGTTTCTCATGTCTGTTTGGTCCTCTCAAAGGAGATTAGAGGGACTCCACTTAGAGGAGTACTTGTGTGGTGGGTCGTAAGAGAACTAGCTCCAGAATCCCCAGTGATGGCACAGAGAAAGCAGGTGCCAGGAGATAGTACAGAGGCTAAGGCACTTTCCTTGCAGACAGCTGAGCTCGGTTCAATCCCTGGCACCTTTGTATGGTCTCCCGCCAAGTCATAATCTGAGCACTGCCGGTTGTGGTGGTCTACCTGGCCCCTTCAGGGGAGAAAAGAAGCCATTTCTTTCGTATTCATGTACTGTGACCTTCCTTTAGCCCAGCTGTAACATACCACACAAAGAGCCTTGGTTTAGTGGCGCAGTAACATCCTAAAGTATAAAATGACAGCAAAAAGTTGTTTTTCTATCCTAGAGCTATAGTGCTGACAAATGACAAATGGAGTATTAAAAATAGGTAAGACATTTGCTGTTACTCATATTTGGTTACTGACCACCCATTTTGAAGTAGACTTTCAGGGTCCTTATCAAATTATTACATAGATTGAAAGCATAGGAATATTAGGTAGCTCTAATGTAAAGCTTTTCCAACCTTTGTGGTCTTGATCTCCTCGATATCCCAAAGAGTTGAGCAGATTCTTACAGAAATGAAACAAGATGAGAATCACTTAGTGATATAGTTGCTTTGTTATCTAACAACATTAACAGTAAGCACTTCTTTGTGCTTTAACTCTACCACTGTGCAGAGCACTTGTGGTCATGAAGCCACTCTGTACAGTAGGTAATTTATTTCATACATGTGACCATGGAGAGGTTCCACGATATGTAAAATCACAGTGCAACTTAAAAAAAAAACAACCTTTAGGGAAAACAGGACAAATGGCCATTGTTAGATTCTCTGACAGTCTGTTTCAGTTTTATAAGTGTTCTTTATTATGAGAATATCAATTCCTTGAAGTAATAGTTGTCCAGCAATGATGGTCTTCAAACAGCAACTCTTATTGATCTCATTGTGGTAAGAATGTATGATGGATAAAACTCATTGTCCTAGCAGGTAAATACAAATTTTTAAAGAAGAAAACAAAAAACCTGATCCTCCCTTGTTGCATGAACATAGATGAGAACAGGTAAAGTCATACCATTCATTCTCGGCATGGTAAATCTTTGTGAATGCACCGCTTCATGTCATCATTTACCTTCAACAATTTCTACATTCATAACTTCATTTAAGTTTAGGGGATGAGTATACTAGAGACAGCTAAATGTGATGGCTTGTTTTGGTATTTACTAGGGGACATCCTCTGTACCAGCAGCTGCCACTCTGTCTACAGTAACTTCTGGGGACTTGGATCTATTCACTGAACAAACTACAAAATCAGAAGACGTGGCCAAGAAACAACTCTCCAAAGACTCTATCTTATCTCTGTATGGGACAGGAACTCTCCAGCAGCAGAGCACGCCTGGTAATTGATTTTGAAATGTGTTGTTCAGTGAATTACAGTTGTGTATCCTTTGTGGTTATACTTTTCTATATAGTAGAAAGCTGAAATAAAGGAAGCATTAGAATTAAAAACATACTTGAATCACAGAACTTTATTCATTTAGAATTAACAAGCTATTCACATATCACTTTCATATTTTACAAGTGGGTAGGATATACCTTTGAAGAATTAAGTCTGACTTGTGTAAAGTCTATAACTTTTTATAGAGTATGGTACTTTTTTCCACAAGTAATAAGCAGTCTGAACTATCACATGGATTTTTAAATAGTTTTGATTTTTTAATTATAATGAAATAGCACAATAAGATTACAACTTTAATCCTGACTTTCAGACCATTTCCTCTGAAATGAGCCACATTTCTTATATGAGCTAAAACTAATATGACATCCCAACTGGTTCCATCAAAGTCAGATACAGAAACACGAAAATGCACTTATTTGGTAGTGGATGACAGGTGGTATGAATTAGAAACAGCACATAATCTCATCTATGGTTTGATTTTTACAAAGCATATTTTATTTATATTGCATATTAATCCTAATTAGAGTTTTTGGGTTAGTAATTTTTCTCTGTAGGTGTGAGTTGGTTTGTCTGAACAGCCAGACTAGAATTAAGATTTGCTATTGTTAGATCAGAAAGCTGGTAATCATTTTCTGTGATTAGAGGTGTGTAGCGGCTATATACAGTGCTCTGTTTATTCATTTCCTTTTTGTTTCTTATGATATAGGTGTATTTATGGGACCCACAAATATGCCATTTACCTCACAAGCACCAACTGCATTTCAAGGCTTTCCGTCAATGGGAGTTCCTGTGGCTGCAGCTCCAGGCCTTCTAGGAAACGTGATGGGACAGAATGCAAGCATGATGGTGGGCATGCCCATGCCCAATGGGTTTATGGGAAGTGCACAAACTGGTGTAATGCCACTTCCTCAAAATGTTGTTGGCCCCCAAGGAGGAATGGTGGGACAGATGGGTGCACCCCAGAGTAACTTTGGTCTGCCACAAGCTCAGCAGCCCCAGTGGAGCCTTTCACAGGTAGGAGTCAAAGAGAATCATTTTTAAATGGTTTAATTTGTATTTACCTGTAATATCGTTCCGTAATGGGGTGATAATATAAACTGAAAAGTTTTATCAACTAAAGAAGTCAGCTGTTTTTTCCATTTGATTATATAACTCTGAACATTCTTTTTTTTCTTCTTTTTGGGTCCACCCAGCGATGCTCAGGGGTAACTCCTGGCTCTGCACTCAGGAATTACTCCTGGTGGTGCTCAGGGATGCAACCCGGTTGGCTGCAGGCAAGGCAAACGCCATACCTGCTGAACTATCACTCCAGCCCCTAACTCTGAACTATCTTATTTGGGGCATCTTGAGAGGCTAATGGCATGTTGTTACAGTCTACTTAAAATATGGCTTCCATAGGCTGGAAAGAGTACAGTGATTAGGGCACACTGCCAGGTATGGGCCCCAAACCAAAATAAAAACCTGTCTTCCCTTTTTTTTTTTGTGGGGGGGGGGGTAACTTCCTGGAAAAATTTTGTGAGAGATCTATATAGGTCAGTGGTTTTTAACTGACACTGTAAGAAATTGAAAGCCACTAATGCAATTGTTCTCCATGTTCTGTTGGCATTGCATTTGAATTTATTTTGTTCTTACTCTGTATTTATGTGTAATAAAAGTATCTTCTGGCTCATGAATTCCTCTGAGAGGTGAGGATGATCATATTTGTCTTACACGTCCTATTTATTCAGAGCCAAAATATGGCATTGTAGTGCTTTTTTGAAACTAGAATGTAGTGCTAGTTTCTGAATTAGCAGGTCCATATGACTTTTCCTGGATCTAGCATATAATAGGCTTTAGCTTCATATTTTTGTTCTGGTCAGCTGTGTTACCTTTAGAGTAGTGAAGGAATGATTTCTACAGATAATTATCTCAAATAATTTAAAAGACTATATATGCATTGGACGCTATTCTATGGAAATCTCCGAAAATATTTAAATGCCAAATGCCAGTAACTTTTTGCATAACCAATAAGGAGTTGATGTTGCTTTTACTGCTAGAAATATTATAGTACAACCTTAGCAGAATTTATCCTTTAGTAGGTATGAAGAAATTATTTCTATGCCGGCTTTGTAAATTACAAAACATTTGTTAATAGCCACACTAAAATGCTTATATGCATATAATGAAAATAGTTTTATTTTATTTTATTTTTTTTGCTTTTTGGGTCACACCCGGCGATGCTCAGGGGACCATATGGGATCCCGGGATCGAACCCAGGCCTGCATGGGCCGGCCGTGTGCAAGGCAAATGCCCTACCCGCTGGGCTATCGCTCCAGCCCCCTGAAAATAGTTATAGATGTCTGTAGTTGGAAAAGGTTTGCCTTAATGACTTAGAAAACTGATAAAATAGTTATCAGATACTAATTGATAAGTTTTAAGTATTTAAAGCATAATATCTTAAAGTAGTATACTCATAATATGCTGAAATACAAATTCTGAGATGGCTTTGGTACTTTATTTCAGTTGTGAATAATTTTGGATGGGAGAAGAGATTGTTCTGAATCTAGAAATATAGTAATAACGAACAAAGAACTATTTGGTTTCTGTTGAGAAATAATTGCATGATAGTCTGCTTTACTACAGTAACTGACTAAATCAACTTCAAAGGCAGCTTGTGATAAGAGTAACTTAAAAATGTCTGTCTAAAAAGAGAAGAATTGAACTGAAAGTGAAAAAAAAAGCCTCTTAAACCTTTCATATGTTTCACAGATGAATCAGCAAATGGCCGGCATGAATCTCAGCAGTGCAAACCCTGCAGTGGGTTTTGGACAGCCCCCAACACAACAGCAGGGTGGTCTGGAAGCTCATCGGGTCAGACTCTCAGCACACAACTGTGGAAGTGAAAGCTGCAATACAAGTTTCATCCAGAACTACCACCTGACATTCCTTGCTAAAACGCATCTAGTTCCCCTGTTTACTCATGTACATATATATTTTTTTTCTTTTTTATCCATTTGTTCATATATTAGGAATTATCTGATTGACCGTGTTGGTCTGTACTGATTAAACTTGATGTGGTGGAAAACCATATGTCAAGGGCAGCTTTGCTCATATTTCCCATGATTCATGAACCACATTATTTGAGAAGCTGCTCATTCAACTTGCATAATCAGTTTTACTCTCAATAAAATTATAGCTCTAATGGTTGCATATGTAAGGGAAGTAGTTATCATGTTAGTAATACCTCTAACAGTGTAAACCCCACCCCCCAAATTAGCCAGTAATCCTGTAGGAAGGTACTGTATGATCAGCTGTTTAATCATATAAATAGAATGTAAATGTATCACTGAGCACTGTTTTCTAGTGTATCAAAATTCTTTTATTTCATTATTCACTTCACTGTGCTATTGTTATGATGTGCTTAACAGGGAACGTGGTTAGTGAAAGGAAGATAAACCTGGATGTTACTACAAAACTTAGTTTTAAAGAATATTTAAAAAATTCAAATTGTATCTGCCACTTGTGATTTGGAACTCACAAACTTACATAGTGCTAACATAAAGAACTTGCACTATATGCAAACAGGGTAACTAAACAAAGCCGCTTTGAGTCCTTGAAGGTATATCCAGGTTTATGACAGTAATTGTGTTTACATTTTATGGTGCCTAGTATTGATAAAATGTTATATCCCTATATTAAACTGATGAATCCAGACTTTTTTGGTGGGTTTTATTTCCTATAGCATATATACTGCCACCATCCTTCAAAAGAAATTAGCATTGCAAGGTCAAAGCTAAGAACATTTTGTTTGAAAAATACCATGTCATCAGTTTAGAAGGCCCGCTCTTTCCTGTCAGTCACAAGATCAAGTAGCCATTTGGGAATGCAGCATTTGAGATTCTCCGAATGATGCCTACAGTTTCATTTAGTTGTACTGTACAAAGATCTTCCAGTTTAGTTATAAGGAAGACATGCAGAACAAATGAAGACAAAATCATAACAGTTTACACCATCCAAACAGTTCATGTTAGCTGACACGCTCTTTCTATATAGCTGTCCATCAGCTGGCAGCAAAGGCTGCTGTACTGATGTAAAATGGACAGTACCTGAATGCTCTGCGGCTGTACCTCCAAACAGCCTCTTCCGCATCTGTTGGACAGGCAGATGGCATCAGTTGCTGCTTCAGTTTATACCTCAATTTTCACTGGGTCCAGACGGTACTTTGGCTCGGTTGGCTAGATTAACCTTCTCTGTCCGCGTGTGCCACACGAGAACCTAAAGGGGAGGAAAATCTTTTGGGTAGCCTTCGCCTTTATGCTGACACGCAACAAGATGTCAAACAGCAAGTGAAATGAATACCTTGGTGCAGTTACTTGCTTTTGGTTCCAGTTCTTCAACGGTTGTTATTTGTTTTAGAAAGTCAGATTCTTGCATGCCTGGCTGGGATCCACGGCGCTTAAACACAGCTTTTGGATTGGACAAGATGACTTGAAGACTTACAGCAAATCCTTTATTAAAAGTTAAAAACACAGATTTTAAAATAGGGGTTTACTTAGCCCTTTTCCATAGAATTTTTGTCACATCGACGTTATTTTTAAAAACATACTATGTGCTAGGTTCACAAAGTATAGTAATATCTGTATCACTGAAGGAAAAACAATTGTTACAATAGAGTGTTCATTGTTATGAAAAAAATGTGTGCATGATATTTTACAGCATCGACTGTAAAATATGAAGTGTACTGATAATAAGGGGTGACTAACTAAACTGCTGTTTCACCGTCACCCCACGCCCCTGATCTACCCCACCACACACACAAAATTTGGCACTTAAGGGAACATTTAAGAAATATGACTGAAAAGCTTACTGACTTAACTATGGGGAGAGAGTAAGGGATGTTTTCAAGAGCTCTATCCAAATCAGTACTGCTTTCATTTACTTTTGAGTTTAGAAAACTGGAAGATAAATCAATTAGCTAGAAAATGAGTAGCCTATAATATAGTCAATTTATAATTTGGTTCCATCTGAAAAGGGTGGGAGTATGGAAATCAGTATTAGAAATACCAGGGCATTTGATTTTATGTTTTATTGTCAAGGAAACAAGTCTAAATTTCCACCAGTGAGTTTTCCATATGAAAAATCATTATTTAATCTGGAATTTAGCAAACTGTGTTAAAGGCTTAGCCATTAAAAATTCTACAATGCCTTCTGTGATGTCACCAAGCTATTGCCACACCTCCATAATTGTTTCTGAAACCTTTGAGGAAGGAAGGTGACATTATTAACTTAGGCACCCTCACAGAGATAAGGCTGTGAGAAATGACCCTTCACAACTTTTTGCCCCTCTACTAACTGCCGCTCTATCCTAACTATCCGTTTGCACTTTATATATTGCAAACGGATAGATAACAAAGTGCCAAGTGAACAGACAAGCACAGCTCAGCTAACACTCCTGTGGTTTAGCCCAAAGCTACTCAACCTTTTTGTACTTTTCACCTAAAACATTTGTCTGCAATCCCACGAAATAGGTATATAAAACAAGATACAAATAAAACATGTACTGATAATAAGTCAAAGAAATTTAGTGTAAAATATTTAGGAAGCTTAGTTTAAGACCCTGCCACCTTCATGGGACAATGTACCTATAAACTACAAACAGCTGGTGAGTGAGTGCCAGCTGAGCAGAACAGGAGAACAGTTCTAAGTCTTTGGCAATAGGGCTGGTCCCTGTGTCTTCCACAAGTCCTGGGAGGAGGAAGACAGCACTTTTTGCAGAAGATAACAACTTACAATGAGATGCCTTTTGTTTTTGCCTGGTTCCTTGAAGTTAGGATACTAGTGAAGTCACCCTTCTTGATTCTGTCATGCTCATGGTCTGACATTCTCAACTCAGTATCTGATGTGAAGTTGGTGTACAAAAAGGCACAGCAAATGGAGTATCTGAGCCGCAAGTACTGTCAAAACGATATTACAGTGTAGAATTCCATTAAAAAGATTAATTATAGGGCAGGTGGTGACAGCCAGCATTTATGACGGGAAAATAGCTGACAGGGTTTGCGAGTTCTGAGCAGCACAGCTCGCCCTGTGAAGCCTGCGTGCTTCACACCACTTGCCAACAGATCTGAAGCCGCCCCTAGGGCATGGCTAGAAGAGCCTCAGTCTCCAGTACACATGCTGACCACCAAATTAGTGCCTTTCCAAATATGTGAGCTCAGGTTTTTGTGTTAAGAAGTTTGGGCTTCTAGTTTTCATGGGTTTCCCCTCCCCCACCCCCTTCATGGCCCTCACACCCAGCTTCTACTGAGTCTGCATTCCTCAATCACATTCAAGTACCTGGTGTATTTTTCATGTGGCTTCGAGGTACTGATTTTATTTCTCAATTCTCATAACAATAAATTTCAAAAGGATACAAATTGTGCAGAAGTCATCCAAAAATGGTAAGAACCTACTTTGATCTGATTTCTTTCATTTCCCCTTAAGACTTGAGCACATTCATCGTGGCCACTAAAGGATTCATCTTCCTTAAAAGAGTCTCCAGTTATATGGCAAAATTCTACTATTAAAGCTGTGAAGTGGTCTGGCCCTGGGAGACAGGCCACTGAAGCAAAGCGGTTCCTAATAGAGGCAGAGGGTCACTGATTATGGAGGTAGAAACTATCCACGGTCTTGCTCAGGGAGCACCTCAGAGGAAGCAGGGGCCCGGCAGCACACAGCAGTTGCAGGCGGCTGCGCCAAATCCTAGCTTGGGAAATCACCTGCCTCTTGTGAAGCTGGGGGATTCCTTCTCCCTCTAAAGTGGGATAAAGTTTTAATTCCTAAATTTACCCTTTGGCCAAACATATGTACATGTACCTCAAGTCTTACACACACACACATACACACATACACACGATAGATTTCCATCCCTTTCATTTTGGGGTGGGGTGGGAGCACATTGAGTGGTGTTCAAGGCTTACACCTGGTTCTATGCTCAGAGATCACTCTTGCAGGGATCAAACTGGGTCTGTTGCATGCAAGGCCTGTGTACTATCATTCCAGCCTCAAACCTTTTTCTTAATAAAATTAACTCAATATACTTGAAGAAGCTTTTGAGATACTAAGAGGCTTACAAAAATCATGGCAGTAGAATTCTGCTTGGTCGTGTGAAAAATAAAATGCAAATGAAGAAAGGCTATTCACTGAGAAAGCAAGATTTCCTGACTTCAAGTGTGGGGATAAATATATATTTCCCTCAGACAGAGGGTAGAGCCTGCCTTATATGCTGTTAGAATAATGAAAATAACATTCGTAAAACACTGGATGTCCAGCAAAGTGATTTCTACTTCTGGACAAGATAGAAGAACAAGAACTGGATTTTTAATTTTTGTCACACGCTGCCGGGTTCTCCTGGCCTGCTCGGATATCTGGCGGGGGGGGACATATGGGGCGATTTAAAAGCAGGACCAAATATGGGGGGGGGGAATGGTTTCCAGGTATGTAAAACAGATGTCTGAGAAAAAATGAAGAAATGCATACAAGCCTTATAGTTACCCCAAACTTCCTGCCCAAGAGTGGGAAGAAAAGGACACTCTGGGCTTTACAGGGCCCTTGAACGGAGGGAGTGAGAAATCAGGGTGGGAAGGCAGTTCTCAGAGCCGAGAGCAGGAGAGCCAAGACCTGGTTTGTAGAGGACTCCCCACAAGCTCAACTGTGTGAGATCAGCCACTGTGAAACTGCCTGAAGCAAAACCTGGGAAGAGTGGGCTGGGTCAACAACCAGGGTGCAATTAGAAACAGCTGGGGCATTGCTCAGTGCTTGGGAGCTTACTATCTATTGAAACCAGTCAATAGAAGAAAGGAAAGGCAAAGAATGCTAAGAGATGGAAGCTATAAAAAATTCAAAATGGAGGGCCTGGAGTGACAGCCCATAGAGTGTTTACCTTGCACACGGCCTATCTGGGTTTTGATCTCTGGCATCCCATATGTTCCCCTGAGCACCTGCAGGAAGAATTCCCAAGTGCAGAACCAGGATTAGGCCCTGAGCATCATGGGTGTGACCCCAAATGCCAGAAAAATAATAGTAGTAGTAATAATCCAAAACGGAGCTGAGAATAGTGGCTAGGGCACTTGCATGTGGTCAACCCAGGTATGATCCCTGCCACCACATATGGCCCGCAAGCATTGCATCACCTGTATTTGGGAACGAAACAATTCTAAACAAAACATCCAAGAAATCAAATGAAAGTGAAAAAAAAAATGCTCAGCTGTGTGAAAGCAACCTTAAAGTCTGTGGGACAAAGAATCCAACACCAATTCTAAAAGGTACATGTACACCTATGTTCATTGAAGTAATATTTACAATAGTCAAGATCTAGAAACATCTCAAGTGCTCAGCAACAGTTAAGAGGGTAAAGTGAATGCAGTGTACATACACAATAAAATACCACTCAGCTAGAAGAAAAGATGTCATGGAACAAGGGTGTCATGTTAAGCAAAAATCAGTTGAAGTGAAAAGGACAATACTGGATGATCTTATAGGTGGAAATGAGGGTTGAGCCAGAAAGATGAAGGTACCTGATTCGTCCTTAAATAGGTGATCTGCTTAGTCACTTTGTAACCAACCAGACTGATCAGGTCTCAAGACTTCATTTACCTATGGCATGACCAGACAACAGAAATAGCAAAAGGGTAGGAATAGAGTGAGCACATAAGCAGAGGTCATGGGGAGAGTGGGGAGAGTTGCTGGGGTTGCCGTCCCAGACAGAAAGATTGCTGTTGGGCTCTTGTGATAGGAAATAAAGAGCTGTCGCGCGGAAGACATCTGGTAATCAGCATGCTATTCTTACGCACTGTCGCCAAGAACCCAGAAACTAGCCTGCTCTGCTGTAACACCCTCACTCACTTGTGCTTTATGAGAAACAGAGCAGAGGGAAAATGGCAACGGCCACTGAAAATAGACTGACAACAGAACTAAGTTTATCAAAGAGAAGAGGTGATGGACAAGGACGGCCTAGGAAGGGTAGAAGATTCTGGTGCTTCGGTGGGTGTGGTGCAGTGGCACTGTTTGCCTAAAATGTAACCATTAACACTACTGTAAACCACAGGACCTCAACTGAAATTTTTTTTTTCAAATTGTGGGATTCATCTAAAGCAGTATTTAGATTGGAAATTTAATTTTCAAAGAGGAGCACTTACCACTTTTATTAAATAAGAAATGCCTCAATTCAGTGACCTAAGGTCCCATAAGAATAAACTAGAGAAGTAAAAAATCGTTTCAAGTGAGTACTAAAAAATAAATATAAGGATCAAAAATGAACAAGATAGAAAATAGAGAATATATGTAAAATCCAAACAATGTCTTTACAAAAAGTCTTTAGTACTGACGGAGGGCTAGAATGATATTATAGCAGGTAGGGTGCATGCCTTTCATGCGCCTGACCCAGGTTTATCCCCAGCATCCCATATGGCCCCATGAGCCCACGATAATTAATTCTAGACTGTAGAGCAGGAATAACCCCTAAACAACGCCAGTGTGGCCCAAAATCCAATAAAAAGCCATTAGTATTGACATTTATCTACCCATAGTCCACAGTTAAAAAAAGACAGAAAAAAAGACAATATCAATATCTGGAAAGGGAGTGTATATTAGGCAGCTGCTACAGATGTTAAAAATGCTAATAAAGTATTGTAGTTCTATGGCAATATAGTTGATAATTTAGATGAAAATGAGTAAATTCCTTGAAAAACCCAAGCTATCAGAGCTTCTTCATCAATACATAATCTGCATAACTCTACCAATAGAAGAAATCAAATTTTACAATTAAAAATCTACAGCCCCTCTGCCATCACACACAACACAATAAACCAAACCAAGAAAACTCCTCCAGACTCAGCTTCACTGGTGATTCCTACCAAACCTTTAAGGAAGAAACAATACAGCTGGGCCGGAGCGATAGTCCAGCGGGTAGGGCGTTTGCCTTGCACATGGCCGGCCCATGTTGGCCCGGTTCGATCCCCGGCATCCCATATGGTCCCCCAGCACTGCCAGGAGTGAATTCCTGAGTGTAGAGCCAGGAGAAACCCCTGAGCATTGCCGGGTGTGAACCAAGAAAGAAAAAAAAAGAAAGCAACTAATACAGCTTTCCCAGAAAGAGCAGGGGACATGTAAAAGTCTCTGAGGCCAGCATTGTCCTGATACTAAAGCTAGAAAGAAAATAAGATAGTACAGCAAGAAGGGCATTTGTATTACATGAGGCTGACTAGGGGTCTGTCCCTAGCAACCATCCCCAAGCCTTAGCACCATCAGATGTGGTCCCATCCCCTCAAAAGAAACCCCCCAAAATGTCCCCTCATACCACTGGAAGGGGTCAAGGCTGAGTACCTATTTGTGAGCGCCTATTGATAGAGGCTGTCGGCCAGTAATACATATAGAAAATGCTTAGTTTTAGAGGAGTGAAATCAACGAGTGACAGCAAGTCTTTACCAAGTGATCTTTACCAAGTGAAAGTTTCTTCCTCCCTGACTCTGCAACGTTAGAAATTACATTTAACTAAATCCAACATTTAGTTCTTAAAGGTCTCACAGCAAATTACCAAAAGTGAACACCCTCAGCTTGATAAAGGGCATCTGCTAAATACGTAACAGCTAACATCAGTGGTCAGGGAGTGTTAAAACCCTCAAGATCGGAATGACGGTGTCTGCTCTCAGCTTTTATTCACCAATGTACTGAAGATTTTAGGCACTGCAGTAAGGTGAGAGAAATGAGGGAGGGAGGTGAGAGAAATGAGGGAGGGAGAGTTGGAGAACAAAAAAGACAGAAATGAAGAGGCAAAGTCCAACAAACTTCTGCTTCCCACTTCAGTTAGTGAACAGCAGCAACAGTGCTCATCAGTTCTGGTTTATCAAGTTACCTTCACTTCTGCACACGTCTTGCCAGTGCATTCTTTCTTCTCTAACTACACAAAATCTAATTTCAGCATGACTGTCATAAATCAAAACCATTTCTTGATTCCAAAAGGGTTGTTTTTTTTTTTTTTGGCAATAATACCTTTATTATCTAGTCTCAAGAAAGATATTAACTGGTTTTCCTTTGAAATAGTCATTCTGTCTAGTTGCACGAGAATATTGGATTCTTGACACATATCTACTGTTTTCGATAGGTACCAGGTCATTTCAAAAGTTTTTCCACACATTTAAGAGATGGTGCAGGGGTTACAGTGTGTGTCTTGGAAGTAGCTGACATCATTCTCGTCCCCAGTTGGAACTTCATGACCCCTAAGCATTGCCCAGAGGACCTCAAGCACTGTCAGGTGAGGCCTGAAGGCCCTGAACAGAACTGGCCCAGGTGATCCCGCACACAGGAAGTCCCAGGCAGCACCACATTCCCAAGCCCTGAGACTGAACCATTAGCCGGATTGACTGCGCTTGTCGACCTGGCCACTGCCGGGAGGGGCCACTAGGTTTCCTGAGCTCCACTTGGGAAGTCCTTCCCCTGACCTAAAGGGAAAAGCATTTCCATTTTCAATACACAAACTGTCCCATAGTCTCAGAGACTTTTTGTCTCGGTGGGGTAGGGATTAGGTCACCCCTGGACGTATTTAGGGATCATTCCTGGTGCTTGGGGTCCATATGCCAGGGATCAAAGTGCCTTTTCGAGTAATTCCTGAGTTCAGAGCCAGGAGAAACCCCTGAGCATTGTCGGGTATGACCCAAAAAAGCAAAAAAAACAAACAAACAAACAAACAAACAAAACGAAACACAAAAGTGCCTGTTCCCCTGTTCTCTCTCCTCATCCCAGTCCAGTCTCAGAGATCGCATTGGAGGAAGAAAGCACACATATGGTGCCTCTCTCCTTTTCTAAATTGGCAGATTATCTTGTGTCTCCTCACTAAAGCACATTGTGTTTTGGAGTGAGCTCTGTATAAAGAAAATTTTATATGTTAGGATTTTCTAATTAAAGGATAAATGAAGTGACTTTTTGTTTAACTATAACTCTGAGAATCAATTTTTTTTTAAATTATCTTCTCTACTGAATGACCTGGGTACCCTTGGTGAAAATCAACTGACCATAAGCTGTAAGGGTTTAGTTCTAGGCTGTCTATTCTATCCATTGATTTATGCTAGCAGCACGCTGTCATTATTACTGTGACTTATAATAAACTTTCAAATAGGAAAGTGCAAATCTTTTAACTGTGTTCTTTTTTTTTTGAGATTGTTGTGACTAGTGTGAATCTCTTGCTTTTCCATACATATTTTAGCATTATTTTGTCAAATTTTTAGGGGCCAATAAGTCACACTGGCTGTGCTTAGGGATCACTCAGTGCTGGTGACTTGGAGGACCATAGGGGTACCAGGGATCAAACCTGGGTTCCACTGTGTGAAAGGGAGGAGCCATACCCTCTGTACTATCTCACCAGCCCAATTTTTTTCTTTTCTCTATTTCTCTTTTTTAACCTTGTCTATTTTAGCAAAAGAGGAACAGTCAGAATATTTTCAGAGATAGCACCAAAAATATAGACTAATTTGGGGAATGTTGCCATTTAGAGTTTAAACTAAATCTTATAATCCATAACATAATCTTCTAATCCATGAATATGAGGCATTTTCCACATATTAAATTTTCTTACTTTTATTCAATGTTTTATAATTTCCAGTGTACACATCTTACACTTCTTTTGTAAAATTTATTACTTAAGTATTACTTAATACTTATTGTCACACCATTGTAAAATTTGTTTCATTTATAAGATTGTTCATTGCTTCAGTATAGAAATTATATCCCACTGTAAAACTGAATTTATTAACTAGTAACAGCTGTGTGATAATTGATAATTTTCTATGTCAAAGATGTGAAATCTATGAGTGGAAATATTTTATTTCTTCTTTCCTACCTTGCCTAACTGCCTTGTTTTCAATTTACAATCAAGTGGGAAACTGTGTACTAACGGAACCAAGAGTTAAGAGGGACCATCCTTGTCCTATTCTTAGAGGTAAGTATTTCTGTTTCAATGATTAAATAAGTTACTAGCTGAGAATTTTGGACAGATTTTTAATGGCAGCCTCACAATCAGTGCTGGGAGGATTGGAGACACAATTAGTAAAGTTCAAAGCTTAGCCTTGCCCTGCAGGCCTGACAGTTTGGTGTTTGGATTGTGCAATGCTTGGGAGCCACCAGCGCTATACTGGTACATACACCACTGGGGAGTGGGTGTGTATGTGTGTGGGGTGTAGGGTGCTTTGAAACAAATCCAAGTCACACACATGTTGGGACATTCAAGATGCTTTTCCTGCATCTGTTGGTTTATCAGGTGGTGCTCAGGACCCCTGACTGAACTTAGGCACCATAATTGGTGCCAGCGATTCAATCTGGGACTAGCAGGATCTAAGGTCAGTTCTCTTCAGCCCTTTTACCAGCATTCTGTTTAGAATTTCTGCACTTACCCCTACAAGAGATAAAGGGTTGTTGTTGTTGTTTTTCCTTTGTTATGTCTGTTTTGTTAATCTGATTTTTTTTGCAAGTGTTTGTGAGAGACTGGTTTAAATTCTTCTTTAAAATGTTTGGTAGAATTTAGAAGTGACACCTGGAACTGAGTTTTTCTCTGTGGGAAGTCTAACTCAATCTATTTCTTATAGGTCTAATCAGATTTTCTGTTTTTCTTAAGTCAATTTTAATAGTTTTTTCAGAAATTTGTCCTTACCATCTACTTACTTTTCTGGCGTACTGTTTCTCTTATATTTTGAAAAGATGTCTATAAGTTTAATATAACGATCCTGATTTTATCCTTTTGTTCGTTTATACTTCTAAGCAATGTTCAGGAGTCCTCAGGGTCCCTCCTGTGATTCTCAGCCAACTAGGCTGGAGTTCAATGCAAGAGGCCTAAGGATGGGTCCCGCTCAGATCCTGCGGTGTCTGGGATTACGCAGATCACTTCCTTTTAGTGCCTGGGGACACACAGGATTGCACCCAGTGATGCTCAGGGGATAATGTGGTATTAAATGTGGGCCAACCACATGTGAAGCATGTGCCTTAACCCCTTTACAATATTTTCAGCCCCATAACACCAGATTTTAATAACCCAAAGAATCGCTCATTTTTCCTAGAAGTCTAAAGTTTAGCGGATGTCACTTTAGCTGATGCTTTTAAAGAAATTTGGGTTTTGCTGATTTGCTCCCTTTTTCTTTCCCATTTCATATAATTTTGCTTAATCATTATTTCCTTTGTGCTATTTCTCATGGGTTTAATTTGCTCTAACCTTATGATAAAAGTTAGGTTATTGGTTTAAGTTCTTTATTTGTTTTATTTGCCACTATAGATTTTACGGATTTTTTTAAAAAATTTACTCTATAAATTTTAGTATGTTGTTTCCATTTTAACTTATATTACAGTGACAATATTCTTTTATGATTTATCTTTGATTGATTTGTTGTTTAGGAGTATGCTATTAAATTTGCATCTACTTCTGAATTTTAAAAACCACTTTCTGGTATTGATTTCTAATTTTATTTATGTAGTCATCACACAAGGACATAATTCATATCATTTCAGTTATTTTAAAATTAAAAAGACTTGTTTTATGGTCTAATAGTATGGTTTATGCTAGAGAATATTCAATTGTGCATTTGAGAAGAAAGTGTATCCCACTGTTTGTGGGGAGCTGTTCCATAAACGCCCTAGGTCTACTTGGTCTATTGTGTTTTCAATCTTCTAGTTGATATTATGCTATTACTGCAAGTGGTTATGCTGATGTTTGCAAATATTATTGAATTATTTCTCTTTCCATTTCCACATTTCTGCTTTGTGTAATTTGGAACTCTGCCTTAAGATGCACATATATTTTTGTTAATAATTTCTTAATGTACTGACCTTTCATTATTGTTTTGTTATCTAGTAACAATGGTTTTTTTGTCTTAATATTTATTCTGTCTGATATTTTTATAGCCATTCCTTTTTTAATTTCTATTTGTATGATATATCCCTTTCCATTCTTTTGCTTTCAACCTATTTGTATCTTTGAATCTAAAATATTTGCCTTATAGACAAAATAGATATATCATACTTCTTAATCCAGTAAAGAAGCCTGTTTGCTTTTAGATTGAATCATATCTTCCATTTAGATTTAATGTAGGTACTGATGAAATAAATTTAAATCTCCTATTTCTCAATTTATTTCCTGTATGCCTAATGTGTGTCCGTCCCTCTATTTCTCCATTACTATAACTTTTGCATTAGGTAAGTGCTACTATACAATTTTTCATTTACTTTCCTTAAACATTTTGTTTTATCTACTTATTTTCTTAGGAGGCTGCCTGGGGAAATTAAAATTCATATTTTGATTTCCAACAATCTAACAAGTCTAAACACCAACTTAGTTTTAATAGTATGTAAAAGCTTTTCCTTTAGCTACTTTACCGTCAATATTTTTGGCCCACTTTTGTGCTGCTATTGTTATGCATTTCACATCTTTATATACCTGTGTCTGCCATTCCAGATAGCTCTGCAACCCGCCACCCCAATGTCTCCTTTTCTTGTCCTGCAGTGACCAGGCAGCTCACTCCAATATGTTTACAGTGCTTGCAGGAGACACACATTATGCAGGGGGTGACACACCTGGTTGTGGTTCACCAAGACTCCCAATTACAGTGCACTGGTATCTCAAACACTGCATGTCCAGGACCAAATTTGTGGCCTCACACTTGAAGGACACGTGCTCTGCCACTGGTCCCTCTCTGGACACAAGATTTCCTGCTGACTTCCCCCTCGTCAGAACTCCACCCAGCAGACCAGCCTATCACAGCCCAGCTCGTGGCCGGGTGGTTCATCAATAAATGCTGGATTTTGAGATGACTACAAGAGTATGCTACCCGCATGGCAGAGCCTGGCAAGCTACCTGTGTCGTATTCGATATGCCAGATACCAGTAACAATTATAGACCTCATTCCCATGACCTGATGGGATGGTTTGAGGCTGTTTATGTTCCTGGAGCAAGCAGGTGCCCTTGGGCTGTACTTGCATGAGACAGGTCATATGGAGATGTTACTGGTGCCCGCTCGAGCAAATCGAGGATGAACGGGAAGACAGTGATACAGTGATACAGTGATACTTTATGTTATCATTAAACCAGAGAAAAAATGTAATGGTTAAGATTACACTTATACTTCTTTAAACATTTATTCAAGGCATTACTTTGGTGGTTTTGTTTATGTGGATTGGACTTACTACCTAGAGTCTGCTCATCTCAGCCTAAAAGACTCCTTTAGTTTACATGTTTTGGGGAGTTTTATAGGCCACACCCCCTAGCAATGCTTGAGATGAGAGCCTAGCAATGTAAATGCTCGAGATGAGAGCCTTCAACTGAGAGTATACCACCTACAGGGCAGAGCCTGGCAAGCTACCTGTGTTTTATTTGATATGCCAAAAAACCAGGAACAATTATGGACCTCATTCCCATGACCTGAAGGAATGCTTTGAGGCTTTTCCTTTCCCGAGCAAGCAGATGCCCCCGGGTACACTTGCTTGCAACAGGATGGTGCCCACTGGGGCAAATCGATGAACAATGGGAAGACAAGAGATACAAGTGATACCCCTAGCAATGATCAGGAGCTATCAATGACTCTATACTCAGGATTGACCCTGGTGGTGCTTAGGGATCTAGTGCTGGGGATTGAAGTAGAGAAACAGGGGAATACCAGAAAATGCCTCAACTTCTGTCTCTGGCCCCCAAAGACTCCTCTGAGTATTGGATGTAGGACATGCTTTTTTCTTTTTGGGTCACACCCAGCCATGCTCAGGGGTTACTCCAGACTCTGAACACTCAGAAATTACTCCTGGTGGTACTCAGAAACATATGGGATGCCGGGGATAGAATCCAGGTCGGCTGCATGCAAAGCAAACATCCTATCTCTGGACTATCACTCCGGCCCCTTGTAGTACATACTTAATAGCAATTGTTTTTCTTGCCATTTGTTTATTAGAACTTGCTTAATTTAGATAATCATCTCTACCTTTTTTTTTCCTTTTCATTCCTCAATCTCAATAATCTCAAATGATCTCTCAAGTTTGATGATTCCTTAATCTGCTTAAATTTTTAGGAAACTGATGAAATTTTAATTTTTTGTTATTGTACTCAACTCCAGGACTATATTTGGAATTGGTTCTTGAAAAATACAATGTCAGTTTTTTATATTCTCCATTTAATAAGCTATGATCACAAAACTTTCCTTTGGTATATACTGTTTTTATCAGTTGGTTGGTTGTATTTAAAATAAACTCTTTGTGTAATAGGTAAATTTCTGGACTTTTTCAGGGAATGCTTCTGACTACATTTTTTTCCTTGTGAATTATTTTGCCTTCTCTACATGTTCCGAGATCAGATGAGATCAAAACTCATAGAGGTTTGTAGGGAGTACAAGATGCCGCTCTGTCTCATGTTCATTGATTTAAAGAAAGCCTTTGATTCTGTTGAGACCCAAGCGGTTATGGAAGCCCTAGCCAAACAGGGCGTTCAAACCCAATACATCAAGATCCTTAAAGAGCTCTATTATTGATTCACCACCAGAGTCTCACCATTCTACAAGGAAGTGATCATTGATGTCAAAGAGGGGGTTTGGCAGGGTGATACCATTTCACCAAAACTCTTCAGTGCCACCCCTCGAGAACATCATGTGACAATTAGAATGGGAAGGAATGGGAGTGAAGATAGACGGTTGGCAACTATACCACCTCCACTTCGCTGATGACATCATTCTAATAACATCAAACATTAGCCAAGTGGCACAAATTCTGGCTGACTTCGACTGAGAATGTGGAAAGATAGGTCTACAGTTGAATCTTAACAAAACTATGTTCATGAAAAATGAACTAGTTCCAGAGGTCCCATTCACTCTCAATGGAACAAACATCTCTGAATGTAGCAGTTATGTGTACATAGGTTGAGAAGTCTACATGATGAATAACCTAAAACCTGAGCTGTGCAGGAGGAAGAGAGCAGCATGGAATGCCTTCAAGAGCATCGAAGAAATAGCTAAAAGGACAAAGAGCCTCTGGCTCCGGGCACATCTCTTCAACACCACCATTCTCCCTGCATTAACATACGCCTCAGAGACCTGGGCCCTACAAAGCAGGATGAGAATGCTATTTGGGTCTCCCAAAGAGTAATTGAAAGAGCTATGCTTGGAATATCACGCCTCACTCAAGTGAGAGAAGGAATCCAGAACTCCGACATCTGTCAACGATCCAGAGTCAGGGATGCTGTCTCGTTTGCCAAGGCATTGAAAATCAGATGGGCTGGACATGTAATGCAATTTGGAGATGACCGCTGGACTATAGCTGTTACCGACTGGATCCCACGGGATATTAAAAGATCATGTGGCCGCCCACCTACAAGATGGTCAGACTTCTTTGTCAAGACCCTGAACGAACTGTGTGTTCTTCTGCTAGAGAAAACAAACAGGAATAAGCTATAAAATAGATTTGTTAATCTACTCCAAAATAAGAACTACAGAGAAACTTTATGATTGCCTCAGGGGCAAACCCCCCTTCTTTTGGTTCTGATAAGTTTTTTTTTTTTTTTTTTTAATTTTTTAATTTTTTGCTTTTTGGGTCACACCCGGCAATGCTCAGGGGTTACTCCTGGCTCTGCACTCAGGAATTACTCCTGGCGGTGCTCGGGGGGACCATATGGGATGCCGGGGGATCGAACCCGGGCCGGCACAGGCGGCCGCGTGTAAGACAAACGCCCTACCCGCTAGGCTATCGCTCCGGCCCCTGATAAGTTTTTAAAACCTTTTAAAAGTCATTTAACAGCCACTGTTGTTTGTGGAAAAGATAACACAGTTAATTTTTTTTTTTTTTTTTTTTGCTTTTTGGGTCACACCCGGTAATGCTAAAGGGTTTCTCCTGGCTCTACACTCAGGAATTACTCCTGGCGGTTGTCAGGGATCATATGGGATGCTGGGGATCGAACCCGGGCTGGCATGGGCTGGCCACATGCAAGGCAAACGCCCCTACCCGCTGGGCTATCGCTCTGGCCCCAACACAGTTAATTTTTAGAAGCTATTTTTTATAAAGTATTTTTTATGCAACCTATACATGAATAATTGAAATGACTCTACTCTGAAAACAAGAACTATAATAGAAAGTTAAATCTTGTAAGGATATAAGAATGCAACAAGGACAGAATGCCTGATGCTCAGTACAAAAGGTAAATGAAGGAGGTTTAACTGAATACTAAAAATATCCATAATGATTTTCTAGTAACTTAGTATCAGAGCAACAAGGCATGCTAACATGTAAGTTTAGAGGGAGGTATTTTTTACTGGTCAACAATAAAAAAATAAAAAGCCTGATGGGAAAAAGACCTGTTTTCTTTATCAGGGGATAGAGGTTTAGTTCACACCAGGTGCACAATGATCATTCCTGGTGGGTTCAGGGAACCATATGGGATGCCAGGGAATGAACCTGGGTGAGTTATGGCAAAACTCCAGCCCAACAAATGATTTTCTACAGCAGAATCAGCTAAGGTCTGATTCAGTCTTGTGCTTTATTACCTTTGAGATTTTCTACTTTATGTTTACCATAAGCTCTAATGAATATGTCATATTCACTCTAATCCGATCCAGAAAATAGAATGGAATGAACAGAGAAGGTCACTGTGTCCAAGAAATGCCTAGTGGTCAGCATCCTCCTACTCACATTGACTCACATGAAATTGAATACAATGATGGTGTAGTTATACATTAGAAGTTTTCTGTATGAACATATGTCTTTTAAACCCGGAGATGAGATTTGATCTTATTTCTTGGTGAATAAACATAACAGTTGTTGAGTATCTGCAGTGTTATTCTGGATGCTTTTTGTGTAAATCTTATTCTGTGATTCTATGAACAATTCCATTCCCCTGTTGTGTAGATGAAGAAAATGGAAGCTAAAAGATAAAGAATTCTCTAAGCAGGGTTTAGGACCCAACACTTAGTGGAATTTGCCTATAAATGGATGGACATGGAGAGGATCATGCTGAGTGAAATTAACCAGAGGGAAAAGGATAGATATAGAATGGCTGAATTTATTTGTGGGATATAAAAAAATAGCATGATACCAATATGCAAGACCGGATAAAACATGGATCAGGAGGTCTTGTCAGTGGGTAGAACCTACTGCAAATGTGTGGGAGTTAGAGGTTAGGCAATACAGAGAAAGGAACAGTGTATTAATCACTTTCACTATCTTCCCATTCATCATCTATTTGCTAGAGCAGGCACCAGTAATATTTCCATATGTCCTGTCTCATGCTAGTAGAACCTAAAGGAATCCGCTTGCTCCAGGAACATAAAGAGACTTAAACCATTGTATTAGGTCATGGGAATGACCTAATATAAATGTTACTGGTATTTGGTATATCAAATACGACACGAGCAGCTTGCCAGGCTTGCCGTGCGGGTGGCATACTCTTGTAGTCACCTCTGAATAAAGTATTTATTGATGAACCGTTGCGCGGGCTGTAATAGTCTGGTCTGCTGGGTGGAGTTGTGATGAGAGGGAAGTCCAGATGTGGAAGACGGCAGCCTCCCCATGGAGTCGGGGGTGGGGGGGTCGTCTGGTTTGTTGTGAGGCTCTGCTGGGGTGGCAGGCCAGGGCTAGAACCTGCCATGCCTCCCGGGTGCATTATTATAATTACTAATAATTATTGTAAATGGTAATACCAGAGAGAGAGAGAGAGAGAGAGAGAGAGAGAGAGAGAGAGAGAGAGAGAGAGAGAGAGAGAGAGAGAGTGGAAAATTGCCTGCCACAGATGCAGGCTGGGGGGGAGGGGAAGAAATCATGGGACATTGGAGGAGGAAAATGGGCACTGGTGGAGGGATGGGTGCTGGAACACTGTATAACTGAAACCCAAATATGAACACTTTTGTGACTGTATATCTCACAGTAGTATAATAAAATTTTTTAAAAAATCAAACAAGTAGAAAGGCTAAAAAAAGGAAAAATGTCTAAATAGAGAGAAATATGTGCGTTTCAACTGAATACCAATAAATCTGTTTCAAATTTTAAAAAAAGCTTAGCAATGGCTCTAGCCATTGCTAGAGCTATAATGATCTCAGGGTGAGTCTGAACCCCCGCTTTATCACTGTGCATCCTTGCACAAGATACTCAGCATGTGTAGGCCTTATATTTATATGCGGCTGCTACTACTAGTCCATCACCTGCAGAGCTAAGTTAAGACTAACCAGGCAAGTCCAGGGAGGTCTCACAAAAGCCTGGTAAATGTTCGATAAACAATATCCTATCATGAGGCTGCCCAGATATAAGGCAAAACATTTGGCTTTTAACATTCCTAGCCCGGAATGAATGCTTTGTTCTCCTGAAATGTTGGAGGTAATATGCAAAAGTTAGAGCCACTATCATTGAAGTGGACCGGGTCTTGGAATCCCCTCCAGTCTCTTCCTCAGCAGAACTTAAGTATCTGGTGTGCCCTTCCTACTCCACCCCCACCAGTCCCAAATCTAACAGCTGTCTCGCAGAGGATCCCAGAGTGTGAGCATACAGATGTGCAGGGGTGCCTCAGCCCTCAGGCCCACCTCTAGTGAGAAGACATGGTTATGCTCAGGCCATGGGGCATGTGGCCAGAACACATAGCTGAGGCCATCAAACATCTGCAATGGCTCCTAAGGTGGATAAAAAAGAGGCAACAGGCTTCCTTTTGTCTCAACCTGTGGCATCTTTCCTATAAGTTGTCAGGCCTTGTGGCTGCAAGTGACAATGACAGAACAGAGTCCCAAGGACTAAGACCACATTAGTCCACATTAAAAGTCCAGCACTAAAAGGTCCCATATGCCACATGAAGTCATTCTGGAAAAGTTGAATGATCTGATCTTTCATATCAGAAAGATATGAGAGATCAGGTGCCGAGGCCAATGATCTGATCATACGGACATTCAGTCCGTATGCTGAAAACATTATGCTGAAATTACAAATGGCTCCAGTATCGCAAATGGGTCCTTCCCTGGCAGGACAGAGCTCAGAGGATAACCTGGGCCCATTTCAGGTAAACTCGGATCACTGATCTGTATTTATAAATTCTTCTTGAGAAACCAGGGTGGAAACAAAAACCCCACAGTAGGAAAGTCCTCAAGACATACACAGGCTTTAAGGACCAGAGTGGAGTGTGTTCTTCCTTCGTGGAGGCCACATTCTGCTAGGGGAAATGGATGGGGGAAGGTTCAACGATTGCCCCGAGACCTGTGAGTGACCCCACCTGGCAGAGTGCCATGGGGCTGCAGCTCAGAAGATGCTAACTCTGAAGCTAACGCAGAGGCGAAGGGCTTGCCCTAATCTGGGAGCCAACAGTGGTTTCCCAGGAAAGCAGCCTTGCAGCTGAGAACTGAGCAAGGAGCAGAGCTGAACTAAAGAGGGAATGCTCCACCCACGGGCATCTGTGCAGGTGCCAAGGTCAAGAGCAGGATGTTCAGAAACGTCAGGGAGTCGGTGCCCCCTCCTCCCAGAGACTGGGTAGGATGGAGGGGGCTGTCTGGTGGACAGGAGGAAGGCGGGCTGGGGGAGCAGGGCCACAAGACAAGCAGCACAGCCAGAAGTCAGTGAGCCTTTGAGAAGGGGAGACTTCTGCCAGCTGGGAGCGAGTCCCCGGATCTGGTTTATCTTTCCTGTTTCTCAGGGGCCGGGCGGTGGCAGTGATAAAGGAAACCCAGGCCAGTCCTTCTTTGTCTTTCTCCACATCCTAGCACCTTCCAAGCTTCACCGTCCTGTTGAAAGATAGTCTCTGCAAGGAATCCAGCATCCAAGACCCAAGTTAAAGATCAGATTGACCTCCTCCTGCTCTACTGCAAAGTACACAGGTTCTTATTTTTGTACAGCTTGTTTTGTGGCTAACAGATAGTTTCAGTTGCCCAAGATCATCACATGTGCTGAGACTAAGTTATAGAAATTCACGCAGCAATTTATACCAATTGAAACTAAACCAAAATCTGTTTGGACATATTAAACTGAATACATCTATTATCACCATGCTACACAAGTGTTAAAAAGATTTGAACTTCTGCTGGTGATAGAATCTAAAACAATGGAATAAAAATTTATAAGCTCCTATTGGCAGATGTACAAGCTATTTCCTACCACCCTGTTGTTTGCAAATCCTATTTCTCGCCTCCTCAGGCCCTTCCCAGCACATTTCCCAGACAATGCCATATGCAAGGAGCTGTAAGATACCCACCCCAGCAGCCATCATGCCTCATGATGGCCTCTCGCCTGTGAGCAACACGCACCGGGAGTTGCTCCCCAACATGCTTTGCTCCAATGGTCTTTGCCTGCCTCGAGGCTGGGCCAGCGAGTAGAGGCCTCTCCAAGGCTGCACCTCTGCTGACCACCCAAGAGGAGCTACATGTAATTGCAAATTCTGGACACTCTCATGCTCTCCAGTTTCCATTCCCATGAGATTTTATACTTATGGTGCCCACACTGTGAGATACAGCACTACTTGGGAACATGGGTCGCTCTTTTCCAGACTTTCTACATCCCTATTATGCTCAATGTTATGGAATACAGGCCACTACCACTTTGCTGCTCCACTAATGCTGGGTAGGTGACCAGCCTCCAGTCACTGCAAGCCTTATCCAACTTCCCTAGACCTCTCTGGCGATCCTGCCATGACCAGTACCTGACGCCTCTTGCTCCAGCTCATTTCCTGCTTCTGTCCTGGATGAGACCATAATCCACTCTGGGGTCCCCTGAGTCAGTCTGAAGGCTTCCACACATCCAAGTCCCACAGGACTTCAGCCCAGAAAAAACCAGCTGTTCTCCTAGACTTGTCCCCACTTTCTGTTAGCTACACGGGAGAAACTGTCACTTTACACGCATGTCCCATTTTTATGCACCATGAAACCTCTTAAAGCTCAAAGAGATCCCTAAGACAGCTCTTAACATGCCCAAAGCTTTCATAGATGAAATATTATGATGAAATTATATGATGTACAAATGGAAAGGTGAGTGCAATTTGAAGGTCACTCTCTCAGAGAGCAAAAGATAGGAAATTGGTCCTGTTCTGGGTATCTGGTGTTGTAATTAAAAATGTCCCCATCTTTGGGGTGGGTTGGGCTCTTGGAAAACAGCATCTAGAGCACTGGAAATCTCCCTAAGGATAGAAGCCATTAAAAAATATGTTTCAGGAGGTCTTGTCAAAGGTGAAAATTATCACAAACGTGTGGGAGTCAGAAGCTAGGTAAGACAGAAAATGGAACAGTGTGCTAACAGTTGTTGAGGGTACTAATACCAACCTAGAACTGAGCATTAAATACAGGCAAAAAGATACACATGACAATCCTTTAATGTATGTTCTGTAATCCACAATCTGGAAGGGAAGGAAAAGAGAAAGCGATAGAGAGAAAGGGAAAGAAATAAAGAACCTGCCATGGAGGTGGGCTGGGGAGGGGGAGGGAACCGGGGACATTGGTGGTGGGAGATAGGCACTGGTGGAGGGATGGATGGTGCTGGAACACTGTATGACCAAAACCCAAATATGAACTTCTTTGTAATTGTATATCTCACGGTGGTATAATAAAATACTTAAAAAACAAAAAATAAAAAATTTAAGTACAACTATTTAATAAGAGTAAAATAAGTTTACTCATTAAAATGTGTCATAAATCATTTAAAATAGGTATTTAAAAATACTATTTAAAACAATATATAAAAATATAATTACTATACTGACATGCTCCTGCCCCTCGAGGTGTTGCAGGTGTGGCTGCAGTGCCCAGCTGTGTTGACAGGTGGTAGACAGTAGACAGGCATGGCTATATCCAGGATTCTGCCCTGTGGGCCCTGGATGGTTGATGGTCTGACATAGAAAAAGACTGGGCCCCCTGGGGATGAACCCAGAGCCATGGCAGAGTCTGGCAATCTACCATGGTGTATTTAATATGCCAAAAACAGTAACAATAATGGATCTCATTCCCAACGAATGAAGAAGTTACTAGCGCTTGCTCGAGCAAATCAACAAACAATGGGAAGACAAGTGACAAGAGACTGACATGCTATACTGGTTGTATCTTGAAATTGTATTTTGAACATGGTGGTTTACCTAAAATACATTATAAAATTAAAATTATCCATTTATTTTTACTTTTTGAATAAAATTATTATACACTTCTTATGTATGTGTATCATTTTTTTAAGCATCTTAGTCTGGGTATACCAAAGCATCTCTTTAAATGCGAGGTCAGAGTGATAGTACAGCAGGGAGGGCATTTGCCTTGCACACTGCTGACCCAGGTTTGATCCCCAGTATCCCATATAGTTCCCAGAG
The DNA here is from genome assembly GCA_021461705.1 of Cryptotis parvus. Lineage (NCBI taxonomy): Eukaryota > Metazoa > Chordata > Mammalia > Eulipotyphla > Soricidae > Cryptotis > Cryptotis parvus. Next base: position 153,688 of record JAJIBD010031120.1, on the reverse strand, counting down.
CACCATCAGGAGTAATTCTTGAGCGCAGAGCCAGGAGTAAGCCCTGAGCACTGCCAGATGTAACCCCCCAAGAAAAAAAAAGCAATAATTAATTAATTAATTCACTTATATCACTTGTATCACTTGTCTTCCAGCTGATCATCAATTTGCTTGAGCGGGCACCAGTAACCTCTTCATACATTGGAAATGATGTCCATTATTGTTACTGTTTTTGGCATATTGAATACACCACAGGTATAGCTTGCCATGCTCTGCCGTGGCTCTGGGTTCATTCTAGGGGACCCAGTCTTATTCTATGTCAGACCATCAACCATCCAGGGCCCCCCGGGCAGAGCAGAGCCCTAGGTATAGCCAAGCCTGTCTCCTGTCTGCCACCTGTCAATGCAGCCAGGCACTGCAGTCACACCTACAACACCTTGAGGGGGCCCATAATGCCGGCCCTCATAGTGTGGGGGTTCCTCTGGCTTCTTGCGAGGCTCTGCTGGGATGACGGGCCCGGGCTAGGAACCCGCCTTCCCTCCTGAGTGCCTCATGATCAGCTGGGCACAGGGAGAGCTGGTAGCAGCTCTGCCCCATGTATCTGAGTCTCTGGATCAGGCTTACCTGGTCTTTTATACAGTATATATTTTTATTATTTTGTAGTAATATACTTTTCATATTAAAAAAACAATTTAGTGGAAGAATCTTCTGATATTTCAGTATCAGAAATAACAAACAACAATACATAAAATCATTTGATAACAAAAAGTTCAACAATTTTTTTCTTACAGGTGGACATTGAAGTGGACTTAATTCGGTTTTCCTTTTAAAAGTCTTTAAGACAGAAGTCACATAATTACTAATGAAAGTGAATTTTGTTTATTAAAACTACTGGTTCCAGCACCATATTCTGTCTTCTTTTGTTTGGATGCAGGGTCATCTTTGTCTGTGTCTTCTCTTGCTCTTTTTCCGGTCCAGCTGCACCTATGACAGGAACTTCCTCTCAAGGTTATCATGTATATCCCTTTACCTACTTTCAACACTCAGTTCTTGTCCTGGTGATCATTTTCAACTATTATTGTCATACTGGTTCCTTCAGGGATAAAAGTCTTTGGTTACACCAATGAACCATCTCTGGTTGGAGTCCCTCAGGTACAGGCCTGCGGACCAGAAACACCGACTCTATGACAAGAAAATTAAAACTCTGGATCATCCTGACTGACTCTGGGGGAAGAAATTGAGGCTGAGCTCATCTGCATGACCACTGATCTCGCCAGTCCTGCCAATACCATGTAACCCCAATAAATTCTGAATGAGGAGGATCGGCCGAGCTGCCATGCAGACAGGAGTGTAGACACATTGCTGTGAAAGGAGGGAGATGCACAAGGACGGGACAAAAAAGCTCTGCAGTGCCTTTCAGACCAGACGCCATGTGTTTCTTCACTAGCCTAATCTGTGGCTTTAATGGTAATGAAAGTGTAATGACAAGCAGAGCACACCTTGACTTCTGAGGGCCTTCTAGCATGCTGTAAAATCTGAAAGGTTCATGGGAAACTTCAGGCTTAACAGTTTGCTGGTCAGAAGTATAGGGGCCTGTGGACCTGCAAGTTGGTGGTTTCTGAGTTATGACAGTTTCAGAGTTGTGGGGTGCTTAGTGCTAGAGTTCTGTGGCACCAGATGGGCTTTTACCTCATCCCGAGTCAGGCTCTCTGGGGATTGTAAGTACGAGCACTCAGAAGGAAACAGAGGCCAGAGCAATAGCACAACAGGTAGGCTCCGCGCCTTGCATGCAGCCAGCCTGGGTTCAATTCCCAGAATCACACAGCATTTCCATAACCCCACCAGGAGTGATCCCTAAGTGCAGAGGCAGGAGTAAATCCTGAGCACCATGGGGTGTGGCCCTGAAACAAAACAGGGCCTACTTGCTATTTCCTAAGGTTCAGAACTTGCACATAAATATTTGTTGGGCATGTCAAATAAATGCTTAGGCTTTAATTCAGAATTTGAACAAATCTATACCTCCTTCAGAGGCTAAAGATGACTTAAAACTCTTATCTTATAAAGTTCTTTTAAGCAACTGCCTTCCTGAATAGTCTCTGGAAGAGTCCCAAGTAAGTCTGTCACTTGAAGTAACTCCATGATTTCAAAGTAATGCGACAAACTTTGCAAATGGACTGTCCCATTTGAGGCCAATAAGAACTAGCCAGGGCAAGATGCCTGAGATATAGGAACTGAAGTATGGTATAGTCCAGCAGAAATATTCCTGGGTCTCTCGCTTGACTGAGGCACCATCAATGTAAAGAAAATGACACTTATTTCTGTCACTAATGTTATACAATTTCTGAACATGGTAATTTCATCCAACAGCACAAAAATGACAACTGCAAAGTCTAATAGGGCAAAAAAATTTGAGAGGGGTTAAGAGAAAAAGTTTCTGAATAACATTAAAATTAAAATTTCACTATCTGATACTCAAAACTTCTAGAGATGGGTTTGCTCTATGAAGTGGAACTTGATAGAAATATAAACAGGACGGACCTTGAGGAGTTCCCTAAAGCAAGACAGCTATTGTCATGCTAAGTTTGGGTGCTTAAAATTTCACATTCTTTCATGAGCTTGTGGAAATTCAAGAGAAATCCATGTTTCCACTGGCAAAACTCTCATGAACATTTCTGGCATTGCAGCAGCAAAGAATCCCAAATTAAAAGAATCAACTCTTTCCCCCTTCCCACCTCTGTTGGATGACAGATTTAGCTAATCTGGGAGCTTTGGTGTTTTGCCCACTCACAGTTTAATCTACTTATGCCAAGGTTCATTCTAATGAGACCTCTCTTCTATGTAAACACTGCTAGAGGGTGTGGCAGTTACAGAAGTCACTTTGACGGAATAACTTCTGACTTATACATCTACTAAAACTTCTATGTTTTCTAGATTGGGCACAGCTCCTCTTTATACTCACTGCACCACCCTGGCTACGTTGAGACTATAGGAAGGATCATACTAGTTTGCTCTCAAGCAGGCAAGTGTGACCCTTTCAGTATACGGAGAACAAGATACTCAGAATCTTGTTCCTGGTGCAGATAATAAATAATAAGATTTATTAGAATTAGATTACATGAAGCTCATGAAATTAAGCTTACATAATAATAATATTTATTATGTAATAAATAATAAGATTTATTAGAATTAGATTACATGAAGCTCATGAAATTAAGCTTCTCATGAGCTTCTAGATTACATGAAGCTCATGAAATTAAGATGTATTACTTTATATAAGCCCCCTCTCTCTCAGTGTTTTACATAAGAGATAAAATCTTGATAGAAGGGATTAGTCCTTGGCTAACCTTTTTTTATACCTGTAATAGAAATCCATGTTTCCACTGGCAAAACTCTTATGAACATTTCTGGCATTGCAGCAGCAAAGAATCCCAAATTAAAAGAATCAACTCTTTCCCCTCTCCCCCCACCTCTGTTGGATGACAGATTTAGCTAATCTGGGAGCTTTGGTGTTTTGCCCACTCACAGTTTAATCTACTTATGCCAAGGTTCATTCTAATGAGACCTCTCTTCTATGTAAACACTGCTAGAGGGTGTGGCAGTTACAGAAGTCACTTTGACGGAATAACTTCTGACTTATACATCTACTAAAACTTCTATGTTTTCTAGATTGGGCACAGCTTCTCTTTATATTCACTGCACCACCCTGGCTACATTGAGACTATAGGAAGGATCATACTAGTTTGCTCTCAAGCAGGCAAGTGTGACCCTTTCAGTATACGGAGAACAAGATACTCAGAATCTTGTTCCTGGTGCAGATAATAAATAATAAGATTTATTAGAATTAGATTACATGAAGCTCATGAAATTAAGCTTACATAATAAATAATAAGATTTATTAGAATTAGATTACATGAAGCTCATGAAATTAAGCTTCTCATGAGCTTCTAGATTACATGAAGCTCATGAAATTAAGATGTATTACTTTATATAAGCCCCCTCTCTCCAGTGTTTTACATAAGAGATAAAATCTTGATAGAAGGGATTAGTCCTTGGCTAACCTTTTTTATACCTGTAATAGGGTGTGGCACCCCCCTTCTACATTCTGTTTAGAGTTCTTTGTTGACATGACCCTCCCTGTTGGATTACATTGGTGTATATAAGGGGACTGACTTGAGCCCCCCTGGCTTTTTGCTCCTTGGCTTTTTGCTCCTTCTTTTGGGTAGAACTCCTCTTTGGTGAGATCCTCTCTCTTTGGTGGGAGACTCAGGCTCTTTTGTATGGTCTAAGTTCGGACCAGAGCTAGAGTTCTTTCATTATATTGGATTGCGGTGGTAGAGCTTTTGTACTATTAAAAGCTTTTTTGGAACTGCACCGACTCGTGAGTTTTCATCCATTGGAGGTAGAAGAGAACTTCTGTCCTGACACTGTTGGGGATCCCAACGGCATCCCCGACAACCTCCAAGTCTTGTGTCTGCCTGAATATCTTGAAAATGAATGAGGTGTAAGCTCTCTTTGGACACAAAGTTACTAAAGATCTTTTCCCCTTTCCCACAGAGTAGAAATTAACCTTCTGTGAAACCAAACAAGGCTTTGAATTTTTTAACTTTAGAATGTGAGCAAACTGTCTCACAATCAGAGTCATCTCACCAACGAATCACTCACTAAAAAAGACTTCCCCAAATAGCAGTAATTCACCAAAAACCAATTTGCAAAAACAAGTTCATGTGTGAAGGGAAGCATTTAGTGTAACAAAAGTTATTTTGAACAGAAATTTTATTCCTACTTCAAAATAAGATTAATTCAAAACAAGCAAATCACTCATATTTTATAATGCCTTTTATTCTACTTTGAAAATATAGTGAAATGCTTTAAAAACAGTAAGTCGTGCTATGAAAAATAGTTCCCTGGAGAATTTGGCAGTAAGATCATACAGAATCTTATTACAAAAGAGTCCCTAATACACAAAACCCATGTGATTTTCTTGAATTTGAACTATAACTACTATGGATCCAACTTCTGATAATTTGATAAAAAAAAAAAACCACTGAGATCACAGAATACTTGAGAATCTACATGAATTTTTTCACAGAAAGTGCTACCCAAATTTCCCTCATCTCAAAATTACCTTCCAGGGCAATGGGCAGAGATCTGGTAAGAAGATGGGTTTTGGGTATTGTTTTTAAGATGAAACTCAGACAGAGTCCCATATATCTGCACTTAGCTCCCTCAGCACTGACAAATTCTCAGCCTAGCATCTAGGGACTTGGTTTCCTCTTTAAGCTTCCCAAGGTGGAAAGCCAGGAAAGAGAAGACCTGGAAAAGACCAGAGAAGATGTCAGTAGTCATTTGTGTCACTGCCCTGATCTACACTCAAGGAAATTATAGCCCACCAAATCTAAAGACTGTCAGTGTTCAAGATTTCTGCTCAAGCTTATAGGAAACCAGATTCTCAGATACAATCAGTCATGTTTCAGAACTTCAAACTCAAACTGAATGGAAAAATTATTCTATCTGGTTTTCAACTCAAGTTCAATCCCTGGCACCAGATGTCCTCACAGCTCAGGACTTAGGGCTCAGGCCCTGGTGGCCTGCTGAGTCCAAGCAGCAGTGAATTACTGGCTGAGACAGAAGCTGGGCCACTACTGTCAGGAGCGTGTCCCGGTCCCTGTGATCACTGCTTAGGGAACGCCTCCCACCCTAGATAAAAGGAATCCTCAGGACTTTCCAAATCCCATTTGTCTTCATGTAAATGCTCTGAGATGCCACTGGGCTCTGGAATGGCAGGAAGACTTCAAGGCAAGATTAGGGTGTGATGAGGAATAGAGACTGAGGAGGCTCAGAGCTGGGAGAAAGACCTCGAAAGGTTAATGGACTGAAGGTATCCTGGGGGGTGAGAGACCATGCGAGGAGATTCTGCAAGTCAACAGGAGATGCTGTGACGATGTGGAGAGAAAATGCCCCAGTGTTAGTCTTCTCTTGCTGCTCTGAACCACTAAAGATTTGACTCCCAGTCTTCTCCTAATCCTGCTCCTTTAAATTTATAGTAGTTTCAAAATAATAGTGGAGAATTCTGTTTAGAACACAGCCTTCTTGTGTCCCATCAGAATTCTGAGCATTGAGATTTTGACCGCCATCAGGAATCACACCCAGAGGATGAGTTGAGCCCAGCCTGACAGACAGAGCAGTTTCAGAGCTGGAGATTGAGGAGATCAATTTTGAAGCTTTCCTGCCATCATTTTCTAGGTTATAGATGTCAGTGATTTTTTTTTTTGGTGCTCTCAGCCTCATAATTCAAAGTGCATCCAATCCACAGTTATCAGGCATCACCCAATATAACCCACAGAAAATAATTCACTTTATGACAAAGTACCTTTACGAAATGTGTGGTCTACTACAGGTCTGATTCAATTCATTTAACAGGACAGAGAATAAAAACTTTAGAAAACAGGGGTTGGAGCCATAATACAGAGCACAGGGTGCTTACCTTGCATGTGGCCAACCTAGGTTTGATCCCCAGAACCTAGTAGAGTACCCTAAGCCCTGGCTGTAGTGATCCCTGAGCACAGAGATAGAGTAAGTCCTGAGGACATCTGGGTATGGACCCAAATATCAAAATAAAATAAACATGAGCTTTAAAAGACATTTCTACTTAAAACTAATAATTTCTTGAAAAAAAACCTCAGTAATCTCATTTCCAATTTTTAGCTATTAAATGCATCATTAAGCACTAAAATAACAAGTACTCAAATGACTGGCTTGTCAACTTCTGACCACTATTAAAGGTATCAGTAGGCATGTGACATACTGTAACACACTAGACATCTGGCCAGAAGCACCATAAGGTCCATGTGGGGGAATGTGGCCAGTGCTCCAAGCAGAATCCCTGCGCTCCTCCCAGCGTGGGGCACCAGGATCTTTGTAAGTCTGCCTTGGTGGACTGTGGATGAAATGGAATGAAATGATCATTTTCAAATCACTCTCCATATCAATTCCACTTAGCCCCAAGGCCCTGTTTTCAAAGACTGAATGGAAGCAGCTCATCTACTGAGTAAGATCTGATCTGGGGTTTTAATCAGAGCCATCACTTAAACCTTCCTCCCCTGCTGCACTGTTCTCACTGGAAATGCTATTAAGAACCATTAGAGGGGAGCAAATGCCTCCGGCCTCACTCACCTGCCATGTCGATGGCAAAAGGCCGGGTCTGCTCTCCAGCCCGTGTACCAGCCAACCACTTTGCCGTTTTCCACCAATGGACGTTCATAGCGGCGCCCACCAACCAGGCCCACCGGCCAGACAGAGACCTTGCGGGTAGTTCGCATCTATAAATAAGAGGACAGAGATGTTGCTTGAGTTTCCTCAGAGGACAAAACCTGAAGGGAGCAAAAGGATGGGAGCCACAGGAAAGAAATGGGAGGGTGGAATGTGGATTTCCATGAGCTGAGAGTTTCCAAAGGGAACCCTGCTGCTGGTGAGAGTGGGAGCGAGCACACTGTGCTTCAGCTGCTTACAGGTGCCTTCGGGTTACAGGTGCCTTCAGAATGGGGTACAGGTGGGGCCAGAGAGAGATCATACACAGGGCAAGATGCTTGCCTTGCTCTCCCCCAATAGGTATTCTGTCCCTGGCATTCCATATGGTCCCCCAAGCATCACCAGGAATGATTTCTGAGTACAGAGCCAGGAATAACCCCTGCTGGATGTGGCCCAATATCAAAAAACAAAACAAATAAAAGAAATGGAAGCAGGGTGCCTTAAGAAGAAAAAAAAACGGTTGTGTTACTACCTGCACAGTGCTTATTTGGCATTGTAACTATCAAGATTTTCAGTTTATGTTAGAGTTGAATCCTTTAAATAATATCTTATAAGTTCTGAAATGAGAAAGGTCCCCCTCCTTTTATGGCACTATGAAGGAAGGCAGCTTAAATTTTTCAGAGGAGCCATGTCTGTTTTATAAGGCACCCAGAAATTTCAGCTGGTACCTTAGCAATGGAACCCTGATACAGAGCAGACACAAGAACTCCCAGAGTGACGCAAGGAAACATCCAGCATCCAGCCATGCAGGACAAATGGCGGACTCTGAAGAAAAGCTCCTGAGGCAGCAGCTGCAGTAGCAAAAGTGGTGAACCTGGGAGAGCTCTGGGTAAAGACAAACCTCAGCTACAAACAATCTGCTTTATTTCTTTAAAGGAAAAGACATGGGAAAAGAGCCAAGCCACTGAATTGTCCCAGGTAGATGGATCTCAGGATGAAAATTCTGGGGCCTTCTCAGAAGGGGGACGAGCAGATTCTCCTCCCTCCCAGAGAAGCCCAGCAGCCCCCACAGTCAACCTTCTCCAACATATAAACGGCCCAGCCCACAGCACCTAGAGTATGTGGCTGCATGACACTGCCTCCAAACTGCACAGCCCAACAGGGCTGAAATAAAACGGCAGTCAATAGACTTGGAGAAAATATTCACACATGATACTTTAGGTAAAGGATAATCCAAAACCTTTAAAGAACTCATAAAGCCCAGCAATTAAAAAAATTCCTATCAAATAATGAGGAGAGGAAAAGACATCCACAAAGAAGATATATGGATGGCCAATAAGCATATAACAAAGTTTCACTGCACACCAGTGAAAATGCCTTATATAAAAACAAACAAGGGAAAGAACAACAAATGTTGACAGGTATATGGTGAAGAAAAAGGCCTTATTTACTTCTGGAGTGCCAGCCTTATGGAAAACAATCAGATTTCTAAAATAAGTATGACCAAGGCTCCCATTTGGCCCATTTAAATGCCTCCTAGGCATCTATCCCCCAAAACACAAAGCTATTCATTGCAGCTCTGAGTGCAATAGTCAGGAAATAGAAGCAACCCTGATGTACAACAACAGATGACTGGATAAATAGGTTGTGGTACAGATACATAATGAAATATATGCAGCCACAAAAAAATAATAAAATTACAGTTTTTAGCGACTTGGATGGGAATGGATGGTGTCATGAGGAGCAAAAACTAAGCCAGAGCATAAGGACAAATACAGGATGATCTCATTCATTTGTGGTATGGAGAGAAATAAATCAAGTGTATGGACAATACCAAGCAATAATAAGCCGTGGATACCTGACTACAGATTGCGTGAGAGGAACTCTTGTCACTCTCACCACGATTATTTAACACAGTAATAGAAGTCTTGGTCACATCAATTAGTATGCAAAGGAAGACCAAGGAATTCAAATTGTAAAGAAGTCAAACTCTCACTTTTTGTGGATGATATAATATATACAGAAAATTCCAAAGGCCACAGAAAACTATTAGAAACAATAAATCAATAAAGTGGCAGATCATAAAATCAATATATAAAAATTGTTGAATTTCTATAAGTAATAACATACTAGAATAGAAATTAAAAATCCCACTTACAACTGCATCCAAAATCATCAAGTACCTATATGAATCAAGTTATCAAAGGTAGTGAACTATTGCATGTTGAAAACTGTAAGTTACTATCAAAATAAATAGAAGATATAAATAGATTAGAGAAATCAATATTAAAATTATTATTCTAACAAAACAATATAAACCTTATACGTCAATATAATCCTTATCAAATTCTAATGGCCTTATTTATTTATTTATTGCTTTTTTGGGGCACACCCAGTGATGTTCAGGGCTTTTTCCTGGCTCTGCACTAAGGAATTACTCCTGGCGGTGCTTGGGGACCAAATGGGATGCCAGGGATCGAATCCGGGCGGATGGGCGGCATGGGCCAGCCACACAGAAGGCAAACGCCCTACCCGTTGGGCTATTGCTCCAGCCCCATAATGGCCTTCTTTAAAGTAATAGGAAAAAATATGACTGAAACTTTGGAGCCTTAAAATCTAAACAGCCAAAGAAATTCCACAAAAAGATGGAAAGCATTGTGTTCCCCAATATTAAACTATACTTTAAAAAGCATGGTAATAAAAGAAATGTGATATTTGGAATCAAAGCAGACCTTTAAACTAAAGGAATTGAATTGAGAGTCAGAAATAAACCCTAAATATATGGGCCATTAATTTATATCAAGAATATAAAATGGAGAAAAACTCTTTCAACAAATGGTGTAGGTAAAAGACAGAACTAGATAGCCACATGCAAAAGAATAAAATTACAGAGTTCAGTATCTCATATCATGCCCCCAAATTAACTGAAAGTAAGCCAAAGACTTAGCTACTAGACCCATATCCATAAAATTCATTGGAGAAAACAGGCAGTTGCTTTGAAGGCATAGGTTATTGTCTTCAGTGGTATCTTCAGTGACTGAAGTCCACTGGCCAGGAAAACAAATGAGTCTACACCACTAAAGTGTACTGCCCTGTAAGAGAAACAATTACTAAAAAAAAGGAGCAAATATTCATACACTAAACATTTAACAAAGAGCTAATGTCCAAGATACATAAAGAACTAATAAAACTCCACAACAGCAGTCAACTGCATGGAAAACTGGGAAGGGCATCTGGAAAGAAAGTCCAGGATATAAGGCACAGCATTGCAAGTGGCCACTCTGGCAGACCCTAGGTACCACTGATGGTCCTCTGAGTACCAGGGATCACTCCTGAGTACAAAGCCAGGAATTGCTCCTCTGAGCACCACCAAATGTAGTCCAAAGTTTAAAAAAAAACTGAGGAAGGGTTGAACAGACAATTCAGCAAAACAATACAACAGGAAATAGAAAAAAAATGACACAGATGTCAACCTCACACAATTTAGGATGGCTGATTTCAGAAACAACAAATGCTGGCAAGGGTGTGTAGGAAAAATAACCATTGGAAACTACTGATGGGAATGCAAATTAATCCAGTCTTTATAGAAGGCAGAGTGAAGTTTTCTTCGAGTACTAAAAGCCAAATGACCCAGCAATTGCCTTCCTAGAGATTTAACTGATGAATGCAAAATCACTAATTAAATAATATATGCATACACAAATTCATTGTAGTTCTATCTAATATTTTCAAGACATGGGAAAAACCCAAGTGCCAGTGGACAGATGAGTAAAGAACTGTTGTATATATACACAATGAAACACTACTCAATTATACATATAATCTTTCCTTTTGCTACAACACATATGGAAGTGGAGTGGTGGCAAGCTATAAGAAATAATAAAGCTGAATATCCAAGGATTTAGCTCAAAGGTGGGATATTAAAACTTGAAGGAAGGGAATAAAAGCAAATGAAAACACTAGATTCTGACTGCAGAGTTGAGGTTACCAAACTGGAGGTAGAAGGAAGTTCGTAGAGAGAAGGGGGATAGTAGGTGTGGGTGGAGTGATATTGGTAGTATTGGTGGTAGTAGTGTGGTTTGAACATGTGCACTTGAGGGCCCATCACCTCTGTAGGGCCTCAGAAGCAGCAGGATGAGACTCGCTCACCACAATAGCAGCCATTTTCATGGTCTGGGCACCACTGCTCATCAAAGCGTGACCAAGAGAGACACTGATCATGACCAGCTTAGCAAAGTAACCAAGTTCAAGCCCAGGTAGGCGGCTCTCGGAGGTGGAAGTCATCGAGTATTCACAAGATGGAGCTGGATTCCCCCTTCGCCTCTCTGTCTCATCCAGGAGGCTCAGTGACCCCGCCCATGAACTGCCTCAGGGCGATCAGCCATCAAGCAGAGACTGGTGGGGGGGTGGGGGAAGAGAAGAGCTGCCAGGTGGCTCTCCCCAGCTGAGCTGACCCTGAGGCCCCCAGGAGGCAAGAAAGGTTTTGGGAGTGGGCCTGTCACCCCTGTAGGGGCCTCAGAATCAGTTGGATGAGACTCACTCACCAAAATAGCCACCATTTTCGTGGTCCAGACACCACTGCTCATCAAAACCCACCCAAGAGAGATGCTGATCTCAAGACCAGCTTAGCAGAGCAACCTGGCTTGTGGCCGCACGGTACATCAAACTAGTGGAACCAATCATGTCCTAGAATATATTACAATGTGTAAGAAAGGGAAGCGAGAGAGAGAGAGAGAGAGAGAGAGAGAGAGAGAGAGAGAGAGAGAGAGAGAGAGAGAGAGAGAGAGAGAGAGAGAGAAAGAAAGGAGATAAAGAACCTGCCATGGAGGTAGGCTGGGGGGTGGGGGAAGGGAAGTGGGGACATTGGTGATGGGTAACGGGCACGGGTGGAGGGATGGGTGCTGGAACACTGTAGAACCAAAGCTCAAACATGAACATCTTGTAATTGTGTATCTAACGGTGGTATAATAAAAGAAAATGTGCACTTGAGAGGTATGATGCTGTAGTTTTAAAATAAAAGTTTTGTAAATATATAGTTTATAAACTATATATTTAAATATATTTAAAAACTATGAATGTTGTAAATATATCGATTTATAAATATATATAATAAATATATTTATAAAATATAAATATATTTATAAACCATAAATATATAATGTTGTAAATATATATAAAATAGTTTTGTAACAGTGATAGCAAACATGTTAACAGAGAAGTAAAAGTCTTCTGAGTCTAACTCCTCTTCCTTTCCACGTGAGTATTAGAGTCAGTTTATCAATTGCAGGAAAATTTATCTGACTAGCACTGAATCCATACATCTGCTGAGAATTGACATAATAATCCAGAATCTTCTAATCTATGAACTTATTGCTTAGAATTTTAATTTCTCTTAACAACCTTCTGTTTAATTCTTTAATCAATAATAACATTTAATGCCCTTGTGTTCTAGGTCTTATAAATGGGAAAAACCAAACTAACAAACCTAGAAAACATACTAAAAATTTTACTAAAATATAGTAACTCTTTTTTTTTGCCACACCCAATGATGCTCAGGAGTTACTCCTAGTTCCACACTCAGGAATTAGTCCTGGGAGTGCTCAGGGGACCATATGGGATGGTGTGGATCAAATTCCAGTCAGCCACACTCCAAGCAAGTGCCCTACCTAAATCTCCAGCCCTGTAACTCTTCCTCTTCAAAGTAACTCTATTTCCAATCTTCTCTGTCCTCACATTCTGTGAAAAATGAAAGCATTTCCGTTTTTTTCTCTTTCCTATCAAATATGCCAAACACACCAAGAAACCAAGACAAAATTAGTACATTTGATATTTAAAATTAAATTGATAAAACAGCCTTTTACTTATGAGGCACTAAAACATTGCTGCATTTTTTATAAACTGTATGTTTTGCTTCTCAACAGCTTTTTCCCAAAGACAGAAATTTTCAAATATATGAAAAACTGGTAAACAGATCTCTTCTCATACTTTTGCATCCTTCTAGAATGCCGTCCTAAAGCAGGCACTCCAAAAGTACTGATCAATGTGTAAATTTATCATTAAAATGTGGGTCACATGTAATAAGCAACAGTATGTCACAGTACAAAGGATTTGCCTAGAACCAAATGTGTTAGGGTGTGGCTCCCAATTGAACAATGAGCAGAAATTTCCCCAGGGATGGGGAGATGGTTCAGGGGGCTTTACATGCAGGTAGTGTAGGTTTAATTCCCAGCAACGTGTGGTTCCCTGAGCACAAAAAGTCCCACAAAGTATGACCCTAAAACCAAACAAAAGAACAAATGCTATCCATGTTTTGTGGCTGGCTTTTCATTTTAACTGGGCTATGTTAGACATGTAGACATTTCCCATTGAACGCAGGAAGGCCTTGTGGGTCTAGGTAATAATTCAGAAAAGCAAACATTATATTTCTGCTTTCATGTCATGAAAGGCAGTACAAGTTTTATTTATCTCACTACATATTTCTGTGAGCAGCTCGGAACTAACATTTATTCATGTTTTCTTCTTTCAGACGGCAAGGTGTTAAAGGTGATGCAACGGATTATTTGAATGCAGGTGGAAGGATTATGTCTCCAACTATGCCCAATAAAAATAAAAAGTTTGCCATTTAAATACAAAAGAAACTTTGGAAAGACCCAGATGTCCTTGCCATGTAAGCAATGCTGAGATTCACTGTGCATGCCTCATCGCAGAGTTAGACAAGCAGCCCCTCGGTACATGATCGCTATACTATATAGAGTGTGCCAGACATTTCAAAGGAAAATAGCACAGCTATTTACAGAAGTTCTTCATTTCACCCTTGGGATCTATCCTTTGTTCTCTGTCCTTTTCACTCAATCTCTGCTCTTTAAGGATTTCTTGGCAGTTACTTTCTTTTCTGAGAGGGAGAAAAATGTTACAACGACTGTAACTATTAAAAGGAAAAGCCCTCTCCTCTAACTAAGATATCCTCAGTATTTAAAAAGCTATGCTTCATAGACAAAATAGCAGTTACATAAGGGGGCACGCTTCCAGGGACTCGATCCGAGAACCAATCTAAAGCAGTGGTATTAGGTGAAACAGAGCAACTCACATATTTATAGGAGTTACAATATGAAACACAGGCCTGGCGCTTGAGGTCACCCTCTTCCTTATTTATTCAGCACCTAAATAACCATATTCTGTTACTTATCCCTCCTGGCACAAGTCCAGTTGAATAGACAGAATTTGTATAGCAATGTTAACCAGCCCAAATCACAGAATAATTTTGTACAAAGGCCATGAAAGACATAAAGCTCCATTTGGCACATCTCCACACTTCTCAGGCTAGATGCCACTGAAATGATCGTATGGCAGGTGGGGCCTGTTTATCTTCATCTTCTGCAGGCAAGGAGGGAGGCAGGTCACTACTGTGTACTCCCACGGCAGCCGACCCTTATCGACAGTCAGCTCCTGTTCCTTACCCAGCTTTTTCTTTCTATAGTTTTAGACTATATCCTTTTGGTCTCCCCTTGGGAGATGGCCAACAGCCAACTTCAAGGATCCAAAAGCTTCAGAAGATCACATGTAGGTGATTGGGATTTTCACAGAGCAAAACAGCAAAAAGTTAAGCATTTGTTTGACTTTTTTAAGGCATTTGCTTGAAGATGAACCTCTATGGGAAACTTGTTTCGTCTTTTTGTCCCAATGGGAAATAAATACTGCTCTTGATCTACTAAAATATAAAATGCTGTAGGCAACCTAAGGAGTATAACTGAAATTGAGAATGTGACATTGTATAGCCTGCAGTTTGATGTCAGTGGCAAAAAGGGGGAAATCCCCACCTCAATCCCGTAAGAACCAATAAACTAAAGACACGAAGAACAGTGCAAATCTGATAAAATAAAAATACAGATGAGAGGATGTGGAGTTGAGGGTCTTTTTACGATTTTGTGTCCATCACTATCACTATCACTGTCTTCCCATTCATCATCGATTTGCTCAAGCAGGCACCAGTAACATCTCCTTATGTCCTGTCTCATGCTAGTAGAGCCCAAGGGCATCTACTCGCTCCAGGAACATAAAGAACCTCAAACCATTCCATCAGGCCATGGGAATGAGGTCTATAATTGTTACTGGTATTTGGCATATCAAATATGACACGGGTAGCTTGCCAGGCTCTGCTGTGCGGGTGGCATACTCTTGTAGTCATCTATGATCTCCAGCATTTATTGATGAACCACCGCGGCTGCTTGCGGCCGGGCAAGCTGGGCTGTGATAGGCTGGTCTGCTGGGTGGAGTTCTGATGAGAGGGAGTCCGTATGTGGAAAATGGCGGCCCTCATGGAGTGGGGAGTCGTCCCGGCTTGTTGCGTAGGCTTTGCTGGGGTGGCGGGCCAGGGCTAGAACCCACCATCCCTCCCTGAGCTCCTCATGAGCGGCTGGACACAGAGAGAGCCAGTAACAGCTCTGCCCCATGTCTGTGAGTCTCTGGATCCCTTGTGTCCATAACCATCTGATATTTCCCAATACAGAAATTACATCTATTAAATCCAGCACATACATAAATTCTTTTCAGAATAAATTTGAAAATTATCATGCCTGCTTTATTTCTGCATCTGTCCCCTAATGATTTATCCATTTTCTTCAACTGATTGTTAATTAGGTCAAAGCATTTCATGCCACACAGTGTCCTTCATATAACTTACGTTGTCCTCAATCCTGTTCGGGACTTATTTTGATTTCCATACACAGCCATCCCCAGAGCACAAACATTTGTATTATGTAAGGAAACCAAAAGACCCAAGATTACTAGAAAGCAGAAATGCTTCTAATGGAATATTCTCAGTGCTTCTTCGATGTCACTGGGTAGAAGATCACGTTAAATTCTTTATATTCCTCTGATATTTTTCATTAAATATTTATCACATACCTAATGTATGCAGGGCTGTGCTAGCCCCCTGAAGAAGGCAGTCAAGGTGTTTGCTAATGAAGTCAACATTCTAGAAGAGAAAAAAAACAATGATACTATAACTGCAAACTTATTTATTTAAGTTACATTCCAGGGAAGCATGTTGTAGAGAATCTGATGTGATCTAGGATTAACAGGGTCTTTTAAAAAGACATTTAAGGTACTCTTTAAAGACTGAGGCTTCCTGAAAGACATTTAAGCATGAGCTAAGCATAAGTATGAATACCATTAACCACTGCGGAAAGGAAAATCAAAAGCCTTCCAGGAAGAAAAGAATCCAAGTGACACAGGCATTGAAAAATTTTTTAAAATTTTTATTGAGGCAGCAGAATTTACAATACTATTTAAATAAATAGGAATATAAAGTATTTACAATACTATTTAAATGCAATACATTGGACCCACCTTGCAGCAGTCTTTTTCAAGACCAGCCCAGATATGCTGATCCAGAGACTCACAGACATGGGGCAGAGCTGCTACTGGCTCTCCCTGTGCCCAGCTGCTCACAAGGCACCCGGGAAGGATGGTGGGTTCTAGCCCTGGCCCACCACCCCAGCAGAGCCTCACAACAAGCCAGACTACCCCCACTCCATGAGGGCTGCCATTTTCCACATCCGGACTTCCCCTCTCTTCAGAACTCCACCCAGCAGAAGAGCCTATTACAGCCCGGCTTGCACAGCCGCTGGCGGCGCATGGTTCATCAATAAATGCTGGATTTAGAGGTGATTACAAGAGTATGCCACCTGCACAGCAGAGCCTGGTAAGCCTCCTGTGTTGTATTTGATATGCCAAATCCCAGTAACAATTATAGACCTCATTCCCATTCCATTTATGTTCCTGAGATCCACTTCAGACCCACAGTTGTGCTGCTCGGCCGGCCCCATGTGGAAGCAACCCATGGAGCAGATTTCCCGGTAATGGGCTCGGCCATCCCCTGGCCGAGTCCAACATTGCTCCAAGGGTTTGCTCTCATGAGCGGGGAGAGACCATGCTGGCCGGACTCGGAGTGGAGTTTTGGGCCCTGCCCTTTCCTCTGCCTCCATGCCAATTGCCCCGGAAGAGAGAGCCACCCACCCGCCAGACTCAGCTAATTTGCAACCCCAGAAAAGATCCACTTCAGACCCACAGCTGTGCTGCTCGGATGGCCCCATGTGGAAGCAACCCATGGAGCTGACCTCCCGGTAAGGGGCTCGGCCATCCCTGGCCAAGTCCAACATTGCTCCAAGGGTTTGTTCTCATGAGTCGGGGAGAGACCATGCTGGCCTGACTCGGAGTGGAGTTGTTTTTTTTTTTTTTTTTGCTTTTTGGGTCACACCCAGTGACGCTCAGGGGGTTACTCCCTGGCTCTGCACTCAGGAATTACTCCTGGTGGTGCTCAGGGGACCATATGGGATTCCGGGAATCGAACCCGGACCAGCGCAGGCCGGCCGCATGCAAGGCAAATGCCCTACCTGCTGGGCTATCGCTCCGGCCCTAGGAGTGGAGTTTTGGGCCCTGCCCTTTCCTCCACCTCCATGCCAGTTGCCCCGGGAAGAGAGAGACCCACCCAAGCCAGACACACATGTCCCTTAGCATGCGGATGCTCTGCGGCCGTGCGATATTTTTATAGGATACTGAATTTTTGCATAAGGTTCTTCCCAATTTCTTTCACATTTATACATAGTAAACAGTTATAGACATGTTTTAACTGATACCAGTAAGCCTGACAAGAAGCCAGAGCAAAACCACACATCATGCAGTTAGTCATTCTCAACATCCAGACTCCATAGTTCCTCAGAGGTCCATCCAAGAGAAAACCTGATCTTACCCCTTTAAGTTTCATCAGTAAATGCTCAGGTTGAGAGCCTTCTACTGAGACTATACCACCCTCATGGTAATGCCTGGCAAGCTACCATGTTTTATTTACTTTTATGCCAAAGACTAGTAACTATTATGAACCTCAGTTCCATAACCTGAAGAATGGTTTCGGGCTCCTCCTGTCCCTGTAGCAAAGTAGATGCCCTTGGGTTGCACTCACTTGTGACAGGACTAATGGAGATGTTACTAGTGCCCACTCGGAGCAAATCGATGAACAATGGGAAGACAGTGATGTTCCTGGAGCAAGCAGATGCCCTTGGGCTCTACTAGCATGAGACAGGACATATGGAGATGTTACTGGTGCCTGCTTGAGCAAATCGAAGATGAACGGGAAGATAGTTATACAGTGATCATCGTTTTATGTATAGATCATTCCAGCACCATACCCATCATCAGAGTGCCTGCTTCCTCCCAACCCTCTCCCCCTACTCCCCACCCCCACCCCATATAAGATCAGTTCTATAGACAAAATCTCAGTTTCCATGCACTTTAACCTTTTTGTTCTCTTATGAAATACTTTTAATAAAAGCTCTCCATTTCATTTTTTAATAAAAATGATTCATTTTGGATGAAGGTTGTTGGGAACCAGATTTCTCACTGGTAGAATAATAATTAACAGCAAGCAAATGCCAAAGAGGCACCCTGAATGATCCTTGTGATTATGAATGAAAGCTGGAGACCTTGGTATGAACTTATACTTAGCTTAATACAGAGATGGCAACATATAGGCGACACATATATAATTTTTTTCTGTCAGCTGATGGGACCTAGAAGCAATGATATTCCAGTTGCCATGAACTCCCCTACTAACTACAAACCAAGCCTTGGTTTCTAAGCCGATGCATTAATTAAAGGAAGCAAAAATTAAAGGAAGCAAAGCTTGTGATAAAGTAAGAGATCCCAGGACTGGGGCAGCAAATGCACAAGTTAATCCTCAGCTATCTTAGAGAAACAAAATAAACAGCAGGGAAAAAAAAAGAAAGAGTAAGAAAAATAAAAATAAGTTAAAACCTGCTCCCTATTGGGGCATGGAAAAGTTCCAAAAAAGTATCAGCTGGAAAGGCTACAATTTATGAAAAGTTGAAGCAACTTGGACCGCCCCCATAAAAAAAAATAAAGCAGTATGGATTTACTGCCTTAAGTTTAATAAACATTACCTAACGCTAAATAATAAAGTCCAATGTATTTAAAGTGATTAAGTAAGTGGGGAATATAAATTCTCCCATGCAGAAAAATTCTAGATAATGTATAGAGATGATGACTCTCATAATTAGCTAGAGCATAAAGTCTGTATTTGGGATACACTATTCCCAAAGAGAGCAGTATGGAAAAGGGAAAGACTGCTAGTGAAGAAACTTAGTAAACCTCTACCATAGTTTAGCACCAACAGCAATAAATCATATCAATACCAAGTGCTGTGGAAATAGTTCAAAGAGTTGGGGTACCTGCTTGCACATGGGGGCCTCAAGTTCAGTCCTCAGAATCATGTGCCTCGTGAGCACTTCTGGAGGTTCTGTGGTGGTACCCAGCACTGCTGGGTCTGAGATGTATCAAACCACAGGACCTGAAACACAAGGCAGAGACTCCTAGCTAAGTGTGGTTAGGGGAGGTTCCCCAGAAAAAAAGAGTCTTTTAGGTGGGACAGTGTGCTAAAACAGTACCTCTTTGGTCTTTTCTATCAAACGCACCAACCTGGGCTTCCGAGAAAGGGCTGCTTCTAGGACTGGGGTGTGAATTATACAAGATGAGTGCGTAGCATCTGTCAGTGCCATAAATTAGGGACATGTTCAAGACCACTAAACACCCCCCAACAAACCCACCTTTAAGAGAGAGAGATGCCAAGCGTCAGAGTGCTAGTATAGTATGTAGGATGCTTGTCCTGTGCATGGCCAATCTAGGCTAGATCATGGCACCACATATGGTCTACAGAGCACTGCCAGAAGTGAACACTGAACACTGCCAGCTGTAGTCCGAAAATGAAAACCAAAACCAAAAATCCAAAACAAAGAGAGAGTATGCCAAAAGGACAAGGCCAACTAAAAGAGCTCCCAATAACCAATGCTAGAAAATCATGCCGACAATATGTCCCCTGACATGGTCCTATGGGCATAGCATGTCACTCCTATGTCTTCTTCCCTAAAAACCATAAGTACAGGCATGCAAGAGAACTCAACTGGCTGGACCCCTGCTTTTGCTGTGGGAGGTACAAAGGTCTGATCCCTGGCTGCACAAGTCTCCTAAACACTGTCAGGAGCTACCCTCCTGTACACAGCTGAAATAATCTTGAGCATCACCAGACGTGGCTAAAATTACCAAAACCAGGGCCTGGAGCAATAGGTATGTGCCTTGCTTTGTGCACACACACCCAACGGAGGTTTGATCCCCAGCACCGGTAACCCCCTGAGCTCACCAGGCTGATCCCTGAGCACAGGGCTTGGAGTAAGGCACTGTCAGGTATGACCAAAACTAAACAAGCTAAAAAACCCATCTCAACAAAGAAGACAACACATAATCACAATCTAACTGAGAAAAAGTCAAATAAATTCCAACAAGGGTCTCATAAAAATAACAAACAAGACAAAATCTCACTGATTCTCCTTAAAATTGTCATTCTGCACTAACAAGGAAAATTAGAGAAACTATACTGCTGAGAGTGAACAAGGGAGGTGTGACCAAGACCGGAAGGTGGCATTGAAGAAGGCATCCTGGAACAAAAAGTAAAGTGCTAGTTAAAAACTAAGAAGTCTGCAAAAAGGAACTTGATTAGTGTTTGGTCACTACATGTAATCACACTAATATCAATTCTAACAATAGAGGAAACTGAGCATAGGCTACATGGGAACTTTGTAGTATAATCTGTTTTTCTGTCAATGTAAACATGCACTACGACATTTTAAAATATGCATTTAAAAACACATTTCTAAATCCTTCTCTTCCAACCCTGCTGAGTATGATATAAATTTTACTTTTTCTAGAGGTCAATTTTTCACTCATTTCTTATCTTCTAGTTTTTCTTCAAACCAGAACTCACAAGCTGGAGAATTTGGCCATTGGAAGCCCCACAGGAACATTTGGTTTGACATGTATAGAGCTTCATTAGTGGTGGTGCCATTAGGGGGGTGTCGATTCTTGATTGTACTGGACATCTCTTGCACAGAATTTTTGTTTTATTTTTTTAAAGTGTAAATTAAAAAGGCAAAAGTTGTCATACTAGGTTTTTTTAAAGACTCCATCATATGATGCCTACTTCAAACAAACCCACTTTGAAAACAATAGATCGAAAACTGAAGAGATGAAAAAATATTTATCTATATAATGCAAAAAGGAAATCAAAGGATAGAGAAGGCATATTAACATAAGAATGCATTTGAGAAGGAATTTTAGTTTTTGTATAGTCCCAAAAAATAAATAATTTATCCAAAAATCCCAAAACACCCCAAAACACAGCTTTAAAATTTGAAGCAGAGCTAGAGCTAGAGTACAGCAGGCAAAAGAGTTCCTGCTTTGTATGCAACCAACTAGGTTTGATCTCCAGAGGCACATCTGGGTTCAGAGCCCTGCATGGAGCCATCCCTGAGCACAGAGCCAGGAATAAGTACCGAGCACTGCAGGATATGGCCCCAGAACCAAAAAAAAATTTTTTTGAAGTAAAAAGCTGACAAAACTAAAAGGAGATATTCAATCTAGAAATTCCCCAAATATCTGAAAATTAATACTCCACTAAGCAGCCTCTAGGTCAAAGAAGAAATCAAAAGAAAACTTAAGAAATCTTTTTGAAGATAATAGAAAGAATAATATTAGAACATTAAATGTCATGGTATGGCAATCAAGGAATACAGACTCATAATTAAAATAACATTTTGAAGGGAGAATACTTTAAAATGTCACTATTGAAAGCAGATAATAATTACCGTTCTATTTTTTCTCCAGGGACAAAACTTAGGCTTTCAGAAAGGATATATAAAAATCTAAGACACAATATAAAATTACTTAAAGAAGAATTAGGATAACATTACTTTTTTTTTTTGATTGGGTAGCACACCCAGCAATGCTCAGGGGTGTCTCCCTGGTTCTGCACTCAGAAATTACTCCTGGCGGTGCTTGGGGGACCATATGGGATGCCGGGATTGAACCCTGGCTGGCACAGGCCGAGCTGCGTGGCAAACGCCCTACCCGCTGGACTATCACTCCGCCCCAACATTACTCTTTATCAGAAAAAGAAATCAACATTTGTTTAACCCTGAGCCAAATGTCAAGGATTTGTTTTTTTTTCTTTTTTTTTGGGTTACACCCAGCAATACTGAGGGGTTACTCCTGGCTCTGCACGCAGAAATTACTTTTTGTGGTGCTCGGCAGACCATATGGGATGCTGGGGATTGAACCCGGTTGGCCGAGTGCAAGGCAAATACCTTACCCGCTGAGTTCTTGCTCCAGCTCCCCAAATGTCAAGTTTAACAAATTGTTCAATGATACAATGGAAAATTTCCTAGTCATACACAAATATATAAAAAAAACTTAACAGAAAGATGACATTAAAAGAGAAACATGAATTTTAGAACTAAATATCTGAAATTCAACATTCTCTAAACATTACAGAGATAACAAGAACCAATAAATTTGAAAATTGTCACCATTATTAACCTCCTCTCCCATATTTTTTGCTTTTTTAGGTATTTAAATGCCTCCAAAAGATATGGGGCATGTATTTGTGGGGTTCTTTTCCTTTTACAGATGTCAATTTTCTGGCAAGGACTTCCTCTAATTGCTGTTTGTCTGAAAAGCTCTATGTTATTCCTTAAAATATGAGAGATAACCTAGCTAAGTAAAACATCCTTGTTGAAGATCTTTTCCATTCAACACGATGTGCAAATCATGTTATCCCTTCTGGCCTACAGGGTTTATCTGGAGTAGTCCAATAGTCCTATTGGGATTTGTCTACAAGGAGCTCTTCGCTTTTTCTCTTACTGCTTTCAGGATTCAACATCTTTGATTCGGCCCTATTATCATGTCTGTGGGATATGTCAGTCAGGGCATTTTTTTATTTGGAATTCTTTGTGCTTCCTAGATGTAAGTGCCTAAAACCCTCCTTTGTACAGGGAAACTGCCAGGTAGGTCTTCAAATAAGAATTCTACCCCATTCTTTCTGTCCTCTCCTGGAATCCCTATGATGACAAAGTTGTTCTTCCTGTTGCCCCATATAGCTGATATATTATCTTCATTGTTTTTATTCTTTTTCTTCTTTTGCTGAAGTTTTTGAATGGTTTCACCACTTTATCTTCAAGTTCCACTGATCCAGTTTTCAGCTCCTACCGTTCACCTGCTATTTCCTCTACCATATTTTTCATTTCAGCTACTGCATTCTTTTTCTCTATGATCTCTTTGGACTTTTTCTTTGTTGATGCTCTCCTTTAATCTCATTTCAATGAGCATCAATAGCAGTATTTCTCTGGAGACTTCTTTTGGTAGCACACATAATTCTGTTGTATTACTAGTTCTTCCCAGAACGTTATCTTGGCACATCAGTGTGGGTGAGTTTTTCTATGCTCCTATTATGTCCAGCATTAACATAAAGGGCTAGACAAGGTTGGGGACCTGTGTTTAAGAAGGCGTGGGTGGTGTGGTGACCAGAGATTTGAGATATTGAGTACCTGGTAGTATTTGTACATTACATTCAAAATGGCCTGGGAAGAAAACAGGGTTGTGCAGTAGAGAAGGTCCAGAGGCAGTTTTTGTCCTGTAGCTAGGCAGCAATCAGGGGTGGGAAACTATAAATGCACAGCAGTCACGGATGCCATAATTCCAAAGACCTGAGTAGTGACTTGGGAATTAATGTGGGTTGAGTTTAAGATGAAGCTGAAGCCTCAGTCCTAGCTGGTGACATTATAGCACCCCAAGGGTAGCAGGGAGCACAGTTGCTTGCACATGGCTAACTGGCTATGCTTCGGGAGGTCGACAAGGGTGTGGTTTATTTGCTAACAATCTGGAAGGGGGCTGGATATGTTTGCTTGCCACTAAAAAAGCACTCTTGATAATTTTCTCCAGCTCCCAACTAGCTCAGCACTTTGTCAAGGTGGGTGGAGTCTCCTCAGTAATTGGCCATAAGGGTTGTAACTACGGGAGACAAAGACACAGATACATTCACCATTACTGCTATCAGCAAGATTGTAAGAGATCACCAAGGTGGCACTTGCCAGTGATTCCAATCTTTGTTTATATTGTATTGTTTCTTGCCACCCTTCCAATATTCTAAGGGATTGTGGCATTGGATGTGGGGTGTTTGGCATATACTCCTCCTGTGGTTAAGATTCTACAACTTAGAAAGATCTCAGAAAGGTTGAAGCTTGTTTGCTCCTTGGTGGCATCTTTCCTTGGAAATGACATCTGGCCCCAGGCATCCGGTACTCTCCTTCAGTCACTCACTGCAGAAATCTTGTTCATTAGAGTTTTTGATCTCCCTCCCTCCTTCTCTCCTGCCCTCTTTCCCTTCCTTTCTCACCATGAGATACAGTTATAAAGCTGTTCATGATTGGATTTCAGTCATACAATCTTCCAACACCTTTGCCTTCACCTCTCGTCAGTTTCTGTTAGGCTTATTGGTTTAGATTTGCTATGATTATGGACACAAACACAAGTTCTTCCTTTCTGGGACCTCTTGTCCCTGACCCAAAGCAGTTTTGTGCTTAACACATTACCACTAGTACATACCACCCGGTAGTTCATAGCCTAATATTAATAAATGCAAATTGCAGCATGTACATCGGTGTGCTAAACTGCAGTCTTAAAATCCAAACACTTCTAGTTTCTCTAAAAGTTTGGCAAAATGGGCTAACTTTCCTTGGCAATACCAGTGATGCTGAGAGATGTCCTCTCAGTGATGCCAAGCCTCCCATCAGCCACAACCCACCATTCCCCCATTACAGATCTGCCATAGCACAGTTCCGAGACTACTGGTCAAGTACCATTACCAGTTTTTGCTGTCATTGGCTATATTCCTCTCATGGAAAATTTAAAAAGCAGACCACAGTTAAGAAAAACAGGGAGGGGGGACAGAGTGATAGTATAGCAGGTAGGGCATTTGCCTTGCACGGCTGACCCGGGTTCAATCCCTGGCATCCCATATGGTCCCCTGAGCACCGCCAGGAGAAATTCCTGAGTGAAGAGCCAGGAGTAACCCCTGAGCATCGCTGGGTGTGACCCAAAAAAAGCAAAAAAAAAAAAAAAAAAAAAAGGAAAAAACAGGAAGAGCTGAAGAGAGAGTTCAGCAGGTAAATCACATACTTTGCACATAGGAGGCCGGTTTGATCACTCAATACAGCACTGTTGGTCCTCTCAGCAGGGCTGGGGGCACCCATCACACATAAAGTTTGGTGTAGTCCCAAGTATCACTTGTTGTGGTCTCCAAATTCCAAGAATAAATTTAGATGAATTTCCAAATATATGCTATTACATATTTTTGCAATTCTATTATATGTATGGAAATGAATGCTCCAGCATATTTAAAATAAAATTATGTGTATAGGAGCACCATTAATAAAAGTAATCCCAAATGTTTTAAGAGTCTGAAATTTTTATTTCACATACCATTTTACTCATTGTTTGTGGCAATGTATCCATTATATAAAAGAAAGTTCACTTAGTGTGGGAACCTGGAGCTCTCAGCACCCCAAGGGCTGATCTTTTAGTCTATTAGCTTGTAGAGGCAGACTCAGAAATAGAGGAATTAGTTCACACTTCATAAAAAGAAGTTACAAATTATTATCACTGATCAAAGAATTTAAAAGGTGCTTTTAAATTTTCTGTGAGAGGAATATAGCCAATGACAGCAAACACTGGTAATGGTACTTGACCTGTAGTCTTGGAACTTTTCAGGGCAATATAATTCTAGAATGTCTGGTGCTTTGTGTAGTCATGTAAGTGTGCATGTGTGCACTCAAGTTATATATTGTATTTTAAAGTGATTTTCATAGTTGTATAGGAGGTGGTGGAATTCATTCCAGGAGCTGTAGCTTTGGCTATGTTCAATTCACTTTTCTGAATAAGTCTGACCCTAAAACCTTTGATCTAATTTATTTAACACTATGAGTGTAGGATGAAATTAAAATACTTCATTTCTGTTCCTTAATCTCTCCATATGAAACCAAAAGCCCATCTCTCAGTCTTCTCAGGGAGAAGAGTAGATTAAACAGGTCTAGAGTGTTATATCTTCTTATAGGTTTTATTAAGCATCAAATTTCAGCATTAGTTATGATAGATATTCTGGGACAGTAAAGAGAATTCATCTCTTCATCCCTATTACCACCACCATACTTGACATAGTCTCTTAAAAGAGATATTTAGAAACCACGATTTCACTTCTTCCCGAATTTGATAAATCACAGAAATGGAATGTTAAATAAATCTGTTGTCTTTTCAACATTGTTCCATTTCATTTAAAACAATTCTTCCTCTGGGTTTCTTTCTCAGTATTTAATTAACATTGGATATTAATCCAAAAAGGATTTAAGGCAATTTACAGTGATATACAGATAAAAGAAAATTGCTAAGAGGTGACTGTTAATAACTAGCTACACATTAGAAACTATGGAAAGAAGCATTGCCATAGTAAGAGCAAATATGTAATGCTAGGCATTAA
Source organism: Cryptotis parvus (assembly GCA_021461705.1). Lineage (NCBI taxonomy): Eukaryota > Metazoa > Chordata > Mammalia > Eulipotyphla > Soricidae > Cryptotis > Cryptotis parvus. The sequence goes on along the minus strand of JAJIBD010031120.1, from coordinate 127,029 downwards.
CTGAGCATTGAACAGAAGCATATATCACACACTTTAAGAAATAGAAATTCTATGAGTGAGTAAAGTCCGATTGTAGTTGATATTGTTGTTGTCTTCCCAACATGTACTCTCTTCTGTTGACTAAGCTTCTGCTTAATTTAGCTGGTGACGGAGTCCTATTCTACTTGACTAAGGAGACAGTGACCTTCTCTCAACTCCTGAGTAAATCTGATTCCTCAATAAGAAGCTTCACTATTCACATTCTGGTGTGCTGGGCTGCCTCTAGGAAGGCTCCCTCACTCATAAGGGACTCCTGAGGTCCCTTTTCATAGCCCTGTCCAGATATGATGTGTGGGCCTGCAGTAGCCAGCAAATAGCCTAAGGGCAAATCTGACATCTTGATGGCTGTGTTGAGAGAAAAGAAATTACTCTGAGTCTTTATTTCAGCATCTCTTGCAGTAAGGATGGAGTCATATGACTGATTTTGGGCCAAAGACATATAAGTTGGTTTCAAATATGGTCCTTTAAAAATAACATGCGGCAAGATATATAAAGCACTGGTAGAACTTTCCAAGAAAAAAAATCCAAACACATCAAAATATGAGGAAAGACATGAATAGAAACTTTCTCAAGGAAGACAAATGTCATATAGGCACATGAAAAATGCTCTGCTCATCACTAAGCATCAGGGAAATGAAAATCAAAACTATAAGATATCACCTCACACCACAGAGACTGGCACACAGCAAAGAGAAGAGCAACAAACGGTATTGGTATGGATGTGGGGAAAAGTGATCCTCGTGCAATGCTGGTGGGACAGTTGGCTGCTCCGCCTTTCTGGGAAATAACATAGACACACTCCTCCAAAAACTGGGAATTGTGCTGCTTTCCATATGACACAACAATTCCACTTCTTGGAATATAACCCAAAAAAAGCCAAAAAGCTACAATTCAGAAAAAGACATCTGTCTTACCCTATGTTCTTTGTAGCACTATCCACAATAGCCAAAATCTGGAAACAACCCAAATGCCCAAGAATAGATGACTGGATAAAGGAACTATGATAAATATACACAGTGGAGTCTCGGCTGTAAGAAAAGATGAAATCATGCAATTTGCCGCTGCATGGATGGATCTGAGAGTATCATGCTGAGTGAAATCAGTCAGAGGAGGAGAAAACGACATAGAAAGATCTCTCCTGTGCGAAATATTATGGAACAGCGGTGAATAGGACAGGAAAAAGAAAACGATGACAAGTGTGGAGGGAAGTACTCACTAGGGGGAGGAGATGGAAAGGTGCTAAAATCTCAATGTGTGAAACCCGACCAGTAACAGTACTATACACCACAGTGCTTAAAACTTACTTTAAAAAAGCGCCTGGATCTTCAAAGGTGAAACATCACTAACAAAAGCAACTAGAAGAAAAGATAAACATATGGGACTACATGAGACTAAAAAGCTTCTGCACCTCAAAAGAAACAGTGACTAAGATACAAAAGCAGTCCACAGAATGGGAAAGAATATTCACCCAATACCCATCTGATAAGGGGTTAATATCCAGGATATATCAGGCACTGGTAGAACTTTACAAGAAGAAAACAAACAACCCCCATCAAAAAATGGGGGAGAAGAAATGAACAGAAACTTCAGCATGGAAGAAATTCGAATGGCCAAAAAACATAGAAAAAATGCTCATCATCACTAATCATCAGAGAGATGCAAATCAAAACAACAATGAGATACCACTTTACACCACAGAGACTGGCACATATTCAAAAGTGCAAGAACAACAAGTGCTGGCGTGGATGTGGGGAAAAGGGGACACTCATCCATTGTTGGTGGGAATGCCGGCTGGTACAGCCTTTCTGGAAAACAATATGGACATTCCTCCAAAGACTAGAAATTGAACTCCCATTTGACCCAGCCATACCACTCCTGGGAATCTACTCTGGGAAACCAAAAATACGCAGCGGAAACACCATCCCTACTTTTATGTTCATAGTAGCATTATTCACAATAGCCAGAATCTGGAAGCAACCAGAGTGCCCGAAAATTGATGACCGGATAAAGAAGCTTTGGTACATCTACACAATGGAATACTATGCAGCTGTTAGGAAAAATGAAGTTATGAAATTTGCCTATAAATGGATGGACATGGAGAAGATTATGTTGAGCGAAATTAGCCAGAAGGAGAGAGACAGACACAGAATGACTGCATTTATCTGCATAACATAAATATATATGTACATATTAAGATACCAATATCCAAGGTCAAGTGAAACATATATCAGGAGGTCTTGTCAAAGGTGGAAATTATCACAAACGTGTGGGAGTCAGAGGCTAGGTAAGACAGAAAAATGGAACAGTGTGCTAACAATTGTCGAGGGTACTAATGCCAACCTAGAACTGAGCATTAAATAGAGGCAAAAAGATACACATGACAACCCTTTTAATGTATGTTCTGTAATCCATAGTCTGGAGGGGAAGGAAAAGAGAAAGAGAGAGAAACGGAAAGAAATAAAGAACCTGCCATGGAGGAGGGATGGGGAGGGGGAGGGAACCGGGGACGTTGGTGGTGGGAGATGGGCACTGGTGGCGGGATGGGTGCTGGAACACTGTATGACCAAAACCCAAATATGAACTTTTTAATTGTATATCTTTGTAATTGTAAAAATAAAAAAAATTTAAAAAAAAAAAAAAAATAAAAAATGGTGACATCACAACAGAAACCACAGAAATACAAAAGATCATGAGAGATTACTTTGAGAGCCTGTATGCCGTGAAACATGAGAATCTAGAAGAAATGGATCAATTCTTGAAGTCCTATAACTTCCCATGACTGAAACAAGAAGACCTCCAATACCTGAATAAGCCTAACACAATTGAGGGAAATAGAAACAGTAATTAAAAGTCTTCCCAAACACAAAAGCCCCAGGTCCAGACGGATTCCCTAGCGAAATCTACCAAACCTTTAGGAGGACCTACTGCCAGTCCTTTTCAAGCTCTTCCAGGAAATAGAAGAAACAGAAACACTCCCAAACAGCTTCTACGAGGCACATATCACCCTGATACCCAAAGCAGGGAGAGACAACACAAAGAAAGAAAACTACAGACCAATATCCCTGATGAACACGGATGCTAAGATCTTCAACAAAAATACTAGCAAACAGAATCCAAAGACTCATCAAGAAGATTATACATCATGACCAAGTAGGATTCATCCCAGCGAATGCAAGGATGGTTCAACATTCGCAAGTCAATCAACATAATACATCATATCAATAAGAGAAAAAATAAAAACCATATGATCCTATCAATAGACACAGAGAAAGCATTTGACAAGATCCAGCACCCGTCCATGATTAAAACCCCCAGAAAATGGGAATTGAAGGACTTTCCTCAAGATAGTTACAGCCATCTACCAAAAGCCCACAGCGAGCATCATTCTAAATGGGGAAAAGTAGAAAGCCTTCCCCAGAGATCAGGGACAAGACAAGGTTGCCCACTCTCACCTCTTTTATTCAATATAGTACTGGAAGTACTTGCCATAGCAATCAGAGAAGAAAAAGGACATCAAGGGCATCTAGATAGGCAAGGAAGAAGTCAAGCTATCATTATTTGCAGATGACATGATATTATACCTAGAGAACCCTAAACTCTCTACCAAAAACTCCTAGAAACAATAGACGCATATAGTAGAGTGGCAGGATACAAAATCAACACCTAAAAGTCGGTGGCTTTCCTATATACAAATAACGAAAGAGAAGAAAGGGATAGTAAGGAAAGAATTCCATTCACAATTGTGCCACAGAAAATCAAATACCTAGGAATCAACTTACCCAAGTGTGTAAATGACCAGTACAAAGAAAACTATAAGACACTGCTCCAAGAGATAAAAGAGGACACAAGGAAATGGAAACATATTCCCTGCTCATGGATGGGGGAGAATCAAATTGTCAAAATGGTAATACTCCCTAGAGCTCTGTACAGATTCAATGCAGTCCCTATAAGGATACCCATGACATTCTTCAAAGAAATTGACCAAACACTCCTGAGAATTTGTATGGAACAATAAACCCCCAAGGATAGCTAAAGCAATCCTCGGAAAAAGAAGATGGGAGGCATCACCTTTCCCAACTTCAAAATGTACTACAAGGCAGTAGTGATTACAACAGCATGGTATTGGAATAAAAACAGACCTGTGGACCTATGGAATAGAATTGAGTATCCTGACACCCAACCTCAAACACATGATCATTTAATCTTTGATAAAGGTGCAAAGAGTCCAAAATGGAGTAAGGAAAGCCTCTTCAACAAGTTATGTTGGGAAAACTGGGCAGCAACATGTAAAAAATGAATTTGGACCTGTGTCTAACACCATGCACAAAAAATCAGATCAAAATTGATTAAAGATCTCAATATCAGACTTGAATCCATAAGGTACATTGAAGAAAATATAGGAAAAACCCTCCACAACATTGAAGCTAAAGGCATCTTCAAAGGTGAAACATCACTAACAAAGCAACTAGAAGAAAAGATAAACATATGGGAATACATGAAACTAAAAAGCTTCTGCACCTCAAAAGAAACAGTGACTAAGTTAGAAAAGCAGTCCATAGAATGGGAAAGAATATTCACCCAATACCCATCAGGCACTGGTAGAACTTTACAAGAAGAAAACAAACAACCCATCAAAAAAATGGGGAGAAGAAATGAACAGAAACTTCAGCAAGGAAGAAATTCGAATGGCCAAAAACATATGAAAAAAATGCTCATCATCACTAATCATCAGAGAGATGCAAATCAAAACAACAGTAAGAGACTACTTTACACCACAGAGACTGGCATATATTCAAAAGAGCAAGAACAACAAGTGCTGGCGTGGATGTGGGGAAAAGGGGGACACTCATCCATTGTTGGTGGGAATGCCGGCTGGTACAGCCTTTCTGGAAAACAATATGGACATTCCTCCAAAGACTAGAAATTGAACTCCCATTTGACCCAGCCATACCACTCCTGGGAATCTACTCTGGGAAACCAAAAATACGCAGCGGAAACACCATCCCTACTTTTATGTTCATAGCAGCATTATTCACAATAGCCAGAATCTGGAAGCAACCCGAGTGCCCGAAAATAGATGACTGGATAAAAAAGCTTTGGTATATCTTCACAGTGGAATACTATGCAGCTGTTAGGAAAAATGAAGTTATAAAATTTGCCTATAAATAGATGGACATGGAGAAGATTATTTTGAGAGAAATTAGCCAGGGAGAGACAGATACAGAATGACTGCATTTATCTGCATAACATAAATATATATGTACATATTATGATACCAATATCCAAGGTCAAGTGAAACATATATCAGGAGGTCTTGTCAAAGGTGGAAATTATCACAAACGTGTGGGAGTCAGAGGCTAGGTAAGACAGAAAATGGAACAGTGTGCTAACAATTGTCGAGGGTACTAATGCCAACCTAGAACTGAGCATTAAATAGAGGCAAAAGATACACATGACAACCCTTTAATGTAAGTTCTGTAATCCATAGTCTGGAGGGGAAGGAAAAGAGAAATAAAGAGAAAGGGAAAGAAATAAAGAACCTGGAGGAGGGCTGGGGGGGGGAGGAAACCAGGGACGTTGGTGGTGGGAGTTGGGCACTGGTGGAGGGATGGGTGCTGGAACACTGTATGAACAAAACCCAAATATGAACTTTTAAATTGTATATATTTGTAATTATAAAAATAAAAAATTAAAAAAAGAAAAAAAAAAAAAAAAAATGGCCTATTATTTATGCACTTTTTAACAGATGTAGATTTGAAGCTACATTGTCCTATTCAACAGTGGTTCCAAGTGAAGCTGCTATAGATGATCTTGAGACCTTAAAATATATACATTGAGAAACAGCTATAAAATAAGTAACTAAAATCTGTCATTAATGCTATACTTTTTTGCTGCTTTGGTAATTGAAGTGAGCTCACATTTTAATTTAGAGTCATATTGAAAAAAATCACTAAACAATAAAAGAGGGTTAAAGTCTTCAAAAACAAAAATTGTATAAAAAGAATCTCAAATATTGCATATTTGGATGTGGACTAGTTTTCTATAAGACATCTTTAGAAAGTATCTTAAATAAAATGAACATTAGAAATAGTAAGTTTGCTTTCATTGCTACTCTGTATAATGATGGGTGTCAGATATGTTCTAAATTCAAATACCTTCAATAGATCACCAAAAGAAAACTTCAAACTATTAAAATTCTTGAAGATTTTTGTACAATCAATCTCATTCATTTTGAAGTATGGAAATAGAGATTGGAAGGTTATTTAACTCTTGAGTGAATGCTAAAAGTTAATCAGTTTCTCATTTTAAATTAAAGATTGCATTATAATTCTATCATTACTGTGAGATATCTATTTTTTTGATTCCCCTTCCCAATTCTTTCCACTATAAATGTTTTGGTGATTTATTTTATGTCTGTAGAAATATAGGGATTAGCCTGAATAAATAGATTCTTTTTTTAGAATGGAAATTTCTAAAAAGAATATTTAGCTTGATTAATATAGCAAAGAAAATTTTGTGTGAACATTTCTAAGTTGAATAAGTTGTTAGTTCATTAAGCAATGTGTATTTTGTTAGGAATGTACGAGACACTGTAAATCTTATAACTACAGTTCCCTCTGGTGGCAGAATCTTCAAAGTGAAACAGTCACTGATGGAATGTAGGGTTCAAATGAACTTACAATGTTGAGATGAGAAGAAATATAAAGGTTCAATCCTGCATACTAGAATGGCTAAGAAAATTGCTTCTCTTCTACATTTTAGGTAAAATAGCTCCATATAAAAATGGAGAATAAATAATGCTGATATAATTTTTGTAATAAAAATATCATAAAGGGATTAGTTCCCTGGAACTTAAGAAGAATATATTCTGTAGATTGATTTGGTGGATAATTTTCTAATTAATGCATTTATTCCATTTATTATATAAATATATAGAAGGAAATTATTAAAATAATACATAGGGGAAAAGATAAAGATAACTCATATTTAGCACTTATATTTCTTTATCAAGAAAACATGAAGAAATCATTGGGGAAATTGGGCTACCTATGCCATGCATAAATTTGAGCTTATAAAAATAAAGGTCTTACTTTAAACTTCTTTCAAACCTCTAATATTTCAGGCAATATGAGACAATATAAGTCTAAGAGAAAAAGTAAGTAGATTAAATTACATAAATTTAGCAGCTAGTGAAGTCATAACAGGATTTCATCCTAAATATCTAACTCAGAGTTAGCATTTTTTATATAATGTTTAAAGAGTTGGATCCTGAAGCTAGACAGGAACAAAAGGAAACCACAAGTTCTTGCAATTAAGAGGCATAGGCTTGCGAGAATCTTGGAAGTGATCAAATGGTTGTGTATGTTCAAGTTTATATATAACATAAAGATTAAGTATTCTACTTAATTTTGGAAATCATCCTGAAATTAAGTCTGTGGAGCATAATCATATGTTCCTTTGATTCTGAAACTTCAAATCAAAAAATCTATAGAATTGTGTACTTCTCAATTTTCAGAAATTTGAATGATCTAGTAGGATTTAGTTTACTTCAAATTCACAGATTTAAAGTCATTTGGAAGTATAAAGGTCAAGAATATGCCCATAAATGCATCCAGCTCTATATTTTGTTTTAATGTAAATTCTTAAATTTTACCTTTCTTAAATAATAATAATCATTAAGCAGAAAGTATTCAAAGAGTGAACAAGCAAAGATAAATGTTTCATAATACGCAACTATCTTTTAGCTAACAGTCATTGTGAACTTTCACTACCTCCTTTATTCCCTGATCAGGTATGGATTATTATTTTCCTTTTCTTCATAGATAATAGAGCTCAAATCCCATTATAATTAAGCAAAAAATACTCATAGTGTTCAAATTCCTTTTTGGTAGAAATTGGCTCAAGTAAAATTGTAATGTAGTAATGTCCCCTAAGACATGAAGGGTACAGACATGGTAGGTTTGACAATATATATGACACTGACAATGCTTCACACCAGGGTACAATAAGAAATCAAATAAAAAACGCTTTAAGTTCTCATTAGTTCACAGTCCAGTCAGCCTACAAGACACATATCTGTTTATTTATCGGCTGGATGTTGTGTAGCACATACTGAAGGAAAGAATCAGTCATGAATAGGATTCTCAGCAGAGCATATGCTAGTTATCATTGCTATAAGCACTCAGAAATCTGACTATAGGACAGAACAGAGATTGTAGATGAAACTCGATCACTATTTAATAAAAGTCATAAAATCAACTCAAACATAATAAAAGATTGACTATCACATGTGAAATCATGAAATGAAGAAAAGAATTGATTCATTCAGGATCTTATCCTGAGAACTGCATTTGGAAACTCAAATCCATTATTATTATTATTATTATTATTATTATTATTATTATTATTATTATTATTATTATTATATTGTTATTATTATTACTAATAATTACTATTATTTTGGTCACACCCTGCTGTGCCAGGGGCTAACTTTTGATTTTGTGCTCAGGAAACACTCCTGGTAGGCTCAGGGGACCATATCTGGTGTAATGAGAGATTGAACTTAGGTCAGCAGTCTGCAAGGCAAGAACCTTTCTCACTGCTACAGAACCAACACTCTTATTACTAAAACAAATCTTTGTATTCTTTAAGTCATACCAGGATTTATAATTTTCTAATGCATCTTGTTACTCAACAGTGATTTAAACAATGCTATTGTCTAAAGCTCATGATCACATTATATGTTTATAAGACATCTCTTTAGTACCTCATTTAAATTTGCCTAATCAATAGGCTTGGAGATAAATTGTCAAGAACCAGTAAGATAAAAATACAAAACACAAATTCTCCACATGTACAAGAGAAATATACTCATGAATTCTATCAATGTAAGACAATTACACTGCATATGAAATGCAGTGTATTTATAATATGCTATTATCATTGTGAACTGAAATGTTTACAATGTAATCTAATGTTAGTTACATTAGACATAGTAAGCATCCCACTTAAATATAAATTATTAAAGCAGAACATTTATCTTTATGTTACAAATAATCACTTGATCTTAAACATAGCAAACACAATTTATTTATTTATTCATTTATTTGTTTGTTTGTTGATTTATTTATTTATTGCCTTTTTGGGTCACACCTGGCAATGTTCAGGGGGTTACTCCTGGCTCTACACTCAGAAATTACTCCTGGTGGTGCCCCAGGGGACACCATATGGGATGCAGGGGGATCAAACCTAGGTCGGGCGCATGTAAGACAAATGCCCTACCCGCTGGACTACCGCTCCAGCCTGCAAACAGAATTTAAAATATTCCATTTTCATCATGATCTATTTCTTGGCGATTATATATTATTTTAATTTAAAAATCTGTTCTTTACAAATATTCAAGTGTGACTTTCCATCTAAGAGATTTCTCATGTTCATTATTGTACACATAAAAAATTTTAAGACATTATAACTCAAGGTTGCTTAAATCTACGCAGTTCATTGACTGATGTTTACTTCTGTTGTAAAACAGACTTCAAACACCTTGTCAGAATTTTCCCATGTATTGCTCTAGGCAACAAATTCTTAACAATGTCCCATAGGGTGCCAGGGAGAAAAGTGTGCCTTCCATCAAATGTAATTCTTTTTTTTTCTTACTTTCAACTACATAAAACACTAAAGCTTGAGTCCATGGCTGATTTGACCAGCACTTCATGTCACTGACAGAGATATACACTTGTATTCTGACGTCTTTAGATTTTTTGCTCAAGAAGAGTAATATTATCATAGAACACTACTCAAAGATACTCTAAGACTTCTTTTTCCTCAGAGAAAGGTTTTTAAGAAGGCTCTTTAAAATTCTCACCCTCACCTGGAGTTTGGTAACCAGAATAATTCTATAAAGAGTCTCAAAATGGGACTAAATTAAATCAGTGAGTGCATTTATTTAACCCATCAAGATACAGTTACTGAACATATGCTTTAAGTCAGACAGTGCGAATTAAAACTGACCAGGACAGCCCAGTCATCTGACCCAAGGGGATCATGTAACTAGGAAGGGAAGTCTGTTGGTGTAGCAAAGATTGCAGGTCGGTGATTCAGAAGAAAGGGATAGTAACAGCTAAATTAACTGGGGTGAGGGAAAATGTATAAGGAAAAGTTTAAAAATGAAATGGCACACATTAAATATAGAGCCCGAATGAAGTTCTTTGTTTTCATATAAAATTTAGTTTTGCTAATGAATATTTAGTAGCAGTGAGAGGGGAGGGAGGCGAATTAGAGATTGAAGTAGAATTTAATCAAGAGCTGTATTACAGTGAGAGGTTTGGGTAAAGGGTTTGCATCAGCTGGAAGGGCAGGTGGTTGTGTAGCACTCAGGGCTCCAGAGCAGCAGAAGGCTGCGTGAACACATAGACCTGGACAGCACATAAACAGCATTTTATAATCTGAAAGTGACATGTGTGGTGTTTGTTCTGCCAAAGGTCTATAAATTTGACTAGAGTTTCCATCAACTCCAGAAACCATAGTTCTGTTAGACAAAGGGCCCTGTGCCAGAGAGAGAAATAACTCATATGGTACTAGAATTCCACTAACTTTAAAAAATAAAATCCCAAATTTTTTAGGTAGTTCACATTCTGCATGTTATTGATCTTTCTAAAGTATGGAGCTATCAACTTCCTCTGTGAATCATTTCTTTAAATTTGATGAACTTACTCCCTTTGTTCCTTTAACTTTTTATTCTATACTTGATCATGCAAGTCTGAAGAATCCAAATTATCTAAACTTCTTAATGCCTCCAGGAAAATCCCAACCGCACATCTAGTACTGTCTCTCCGCTACCACTTCCGATCCTCTTACTCCAGCTTTACAAATGATGAATTCCTTTTTGTTATCAAATCCAAATTCTAAAACATATGTTCTAGAAAAAAATAAAAGCTATGTGCAGAAATTCTTAGTAAAAGGATTAAGTGTTAATTCAGGAAAAAAGGAGATGAATTTAGAATTAAGTGTATGAATATGGTGTCTGTGTATATACACATATACACACAAAGAACTGAATGTGTTCCATATAGTGGAACAGGAGAGAAATATTTTACAAAGTGATTGTCTAGGTAAATGGCTATGTAGTTCATTCAATTCCTATACTTTCTAATCATTCTAATCTGGTTATTGTAAGATATTTCAAGATATTTCAGTAACCATTTATTAAGTAGTGATGAAATCCTATAGAAGGAAACTTAATCCAGTAACATAGAACTACAGTACTAAATCAAACTTTGAAGATCAAATGGGAATATTGATAAAAAATTATTTTTTGCTTCAGAATCTCAGAGTTAAATCTGAAATTCTATATTTGTAATAAGGTCTCAAATGATATTCATGCTGCTTTCCAGTATAACATTTAAGAGCAATATTTATACTGAAAAATTGTCACACCACACTTTGCTGCCATCCATATTAATATTAAAGTAATTTTAAATTTCAACTAGCCATTATTAATCTCTACTTGTTCTTAAAATAATAAAGTCATATGCAGAGCCTGATTTGAAGACTTTGGCTATGAGGCTGATGTGGTGCATAGGGATGTATGGGACAGAGATCTTTGGACTGGTCCATGTGATACCTGAAGAAGAGCTTATGTTCTAGGAACAGAGTATCCAGTCCACAGCCCTGGACTGTAGCCATGAGAACAGCCTCCTTATGATTCTCTTCATCTTAAAAATAAAGCAATATTCGATTAAAGTAAGTTATATTAGTTATATAACTTACTCTACATCTGTTGTGTAATATACAGAAATTATATTAATGTACAAGTGTTATACTGTTGGTTTATATCATTTTATCCCTGTGTTTACTTCTTTTAATTTTCTGTATTAGTAGTAATTGTGCTTGGTGAAGAAAGGAAGGATCTTGTGGTATTTTGTACCTAATTCAAAATATCAGTTTTTTCTTTAACAGAGTAATTACCTAAAACATTTTGCTCTGAACCTGATTTTTTTCTGTTAAATGGCAGAGTATTTAATTCATTGATAGCTGGCTGTGAAGATTAAATGAGATGATAAATATTAAGGTCCCTGTACATATTAAATAGTTTTAATATACTGATTTAATTTCCTCTCCATTTCAGTTCCCTAATACTACCCAAAAATCAAGAAGCCTACAGAACTCTTCCTCACAGTACAGCATCTTATAGCTTATAAGAGTTTGAAATTCACCCTGATTAAAAATCAAGTACCAGTGAAATAGATAATGTTAATATTTGCCAACATCATTGGAACATGCATAGGATTTACTATATATCTCATTTTACTTAATCCATAAATCAATTATGTAACATATAAGACATGTATATAATACTTCCTGAATAACTGTTATTGATGACTCTTGATATAAAAAGTAACAGTGTTTGTGCATGTTTTAGCATGCAAGTTTGATCACCGGGGTTTATTTTTTCTCTTTTTTGGATCACACCCAGTGATGCTCAGGGGCTAATCAGGGGCTAATCCTGGCTCTGCACTCAGGAATTACTCCTGGTGGTGCTCAGGGACCATATGGGATACCAAGAATCTAACTAGGGTAGGCCATATGCAAGGCAAACACCCTACCCACTGTACTTTTCCTCTGGCGCCTGATCACCAGGTTTAATCAAACAAGTAATAATGATATTGGCTTTTTAAAAGTAGAATAAGCATATAAATTTATGTTCTAAATTTAGTAACCACCGAATAAGGACAGGGAGACAATTCAGTTTTAATGACAATTTCACTTTGAAGTTTATTGACTTATCCTGCAGTACTTAGAATGTGGCAACTAATTTTTATTTTTTGAAGTGTATTATTTGAAACCTCAAAACATTTTTCAAGGTCTTGGATGATTACTTTCATTTAATCCATTGCACCAAATTATTTCTGTAACATACTGAGCAAACAGGAATTTAAAAAAAAATAGCAATTTTGAAAACCCAACTTGAAGTATAGTTTTCTTCATTTAACCATTTCTTAAATATTAGGAAGAATTACAGCACCACTGGAATCCACTCAACACCCCAAGAGATATACCTTTTATCAAGTGTTGGTTATTACCTTTAAGATATTGCAAAATGTGTGCCTCCAGATTCATCTTAACTCTACATGTATCCTTAAAACTTAAAATCAATATTAACTCCAGCTATGTACATACAAGTGGTTTTCTTAATAAATATTTCTATTTATTTATAAAAATAATCATTTCTATTTTATTTGAGGTGGGTGGTTTGAACCACATCTGACAGTGTTTGTGGGCTACTAGCAGCTCTCTGCCAGGGATCGTGCAGTAGTGCGCTGGGGACCATGTGGTGCCCCGGGATAGAAATGGAGTTGGTGTCAGGTAATGCAAGCACCATAACTCCTATATTTTCTCTCCACCATCTGTCTTTACTGTGGATTTTAGGATCTATTTTTATTGGTAATATAAATTAAAATGGGAACAACACATAATTCCTAACCTTATGGAATACATATTATAGTACCTTATAAAAATCAAATAACTTTCATAAGCAAAATTTGTCACTTCCTTCTCCAATCCTTCACACGACTTTTGCAAGTGTAATTATAAACAATCTAATAAATGTGAAGTAGAAATGCATAGTGGTTATGAATTATATTTACATGATTACTAATGTTTCTAGCTCCATACATGTACTTATTGCTATTTTGTAAGCTGTCTTTTAATTAATAACTACACAGACCCATTTTTTTCAATGGGATTATTTGATAAATTATTGAATTACAAGAAACATTTGAATATTATGGATACAGATCTCTTATCAGATATATCATTGCAATCATTTAACTTATTTTGTGAGCTAGTATTCTTAATTGCATTTTTCAAATAACTTTTTTAGTTTAAAAATCTATTTTCATTTGTCACATTAATTTTTGCTGTCATGTTTAAGAAACATTTTTAAGTCAAAGTGATGAATATTTACTATATTTTTTGGAGTGCTTTGTAATTTTGGCTTTCTATTTTAGTCTAAGATCTATTTTTTGAAGGGGGCACCACTGAGAGTACTTGGTGCTTATTCTTGATTCTTCACTCACAGATCAGTCATACTGGGACTCAGAGAACCAAAGTGATGACAGGGATCAAACCCAGGTCAGCAGCATGCAAGGCAAGCAGCTTATCCACTGCTTTTTTCTTCCAGTCCTCAGTCTATGATCCATTTAAAATACATTTTATATGAAATGAGGTAGAGGTCCAACTTGGATTCTGATTCACATGGACAACCAGAAACCCATGAGACATTTATTGAGGGCTATTTTTTCTCATAACATCTTTGCATCCTGGGGCCAGAGTGATAGTACAGTGGGGAGGGCATTTGCCTTGCACGTGGCCGACCCTAGTTCGATCCTCGGCATCCCATATGGTCCCCTGAGCACCACCAGGAGTAATTCCTGAGTGCAGAGCCTGGAAAAACACCTGAGCATCACTTGGTGTAATCCAAAGAGCACAAAAAAAATTTTGCATCCTTGTGTAAAATTAAATGACAAGAAATAAAAGGATTTAATTCTTGACTCTGTTCCAATGCACTGATATAAATGAATTTATCCTTACTTTAGTATACTCTTTAATCATCTCAGATACATAGCACATTTTTTTTGATTTTGTGGCTAAATCCAGTGGTCTCTGGGCTTACTCCTGGTTCTATGGTCAGAGATCTTTCCGTGGCAGGGCTTGGGGACTACATGCAGTACAAGGATCAAAACCAGGTCGTCCGTAAGGAAGGCAAGTATTCTATTTGCTGTATTATCACTTTATCCCATAGATAGCACTTTAAACTGGGAATTATGAATCCCAAACTTTGTTCTTTTCAAGATCATTTTGTCTAATTCTGGAGCCGCTGACATTTCACATGACTTAGAGCCCCTTATAAAATTCTAAATAAATGGTGACAGGAAAGATGAAAAAAAAGTTGCATTAAGTCAAGTCCTCAATGTTGGAGATATTATCATTAAGCTTCCTCTATTTGCTTCTTTTGCCACTTCGTGGGTTTGACTTGCCATTACCACTAATCTAGTACAATCCTAAAAAAAAATCCTTCATAGTATGAAGTTTAAAACATGGCACTGTGAATATATTTCAAAATTTTTATTATAATTTGCAACAACTTCTGTAGGACAATCTCAAGTACTATATCTAATACCTAGACTATTTCTTACTTGTATCAATGTTTTGCTTTGTTGTTGTTGTTGTTGTTGTGTGTATGTGTGTTCATAAAAGTCCATGTTTGTTTCTATATGAGATCCGTTGCTCTTTTTGTTCCTTGCCTGAAATTCTTTCTGGTTGAAATCTTTATCCAACTGTCTCCTTTTATATAATTTAAGTCTTAGTCACACATTACTTTCTCAGGAAGCCTTTGCTATCTATGCCATCTACTGTTATAAACAAATCCACTCCTGCTATTCCTTAGGTTCACATTGACATATGACCTGATACTATTTTCCTAGTCACTTGATCACTTGACTTCCTGTAGATATCGATTTTCCTAATAGAACTTGTATATATATATATATATATATATAAAATATATATAAATATATATTTATATATATTATATAATATATTATATATTATATATATACTTGTATATATATTTATATATATAAAGAATCCCATTTATTGTTTCTTTCTCTATCATCTGGTTTTGTACATAAAATATAAAATTCATTATCTTTTCAAAAAGTTTGCTAAATGCTATTGCAGGGATTCCTAAAATTATTGTCTACATAATTGGTCTTCAACAATTAACCCATAAATTTGATTGATATACATCTGTAAAAAGGATAAAAAATTTCTTTTCTACATAGTTTCTCACTTATTAATAATTGTAGTAATTAAAGTAATAATAGTAGAACACATTTGCCCAACACTTATATGTTATTCTTTGTGGAAAAATGAATATAACTTCATGTATTATGAGTTTTTGTTTTAATAACATTTAGTTTTATACAATCATTGATCCCATCTGACTGATGAGTCTAGTTTAAAAAAAAATTAAGTTAGCCAACAATGATTCAATATTAAAATCTGTAGTACAGCTCCAAGGCCTATATCAATAAAACCTCTAAGGCCTCTGTTTTTGAATATACTTTTTTAAAAAAAAAATGTTTTGTGTGCCAGGCAGTTTACAGAGTTTAATATAACAAAGTTGACTAAGTTTAAAGAATTGTACAACAGAAAATTATAAAGAAAATTTGTGGTGAGATATATATAGTAATTGCTACCATAATTGATTATGTAATTATACAATTTAATAATTTCATATTTATCTGTTGGAAAACTTGCTAGTGACAATAAAAAAAATAAATTGGATCACTATCTTATACCATGATCAAAAGTAAACTCAGAGTAGAATAAAGATTTAGATGTTAGACCAGATTATAAAAAACATTGAGGAGCGCGGTAATAATCTGCCTCCATTGGAAAGGAAAACATAATAAATGATTATATCGACTATGGCTAAAAATTTTTTGTTTGTTTGTTTTGCTTTTTGTTTTTGGGTCACACCCAGCAATTCTCAGGCTTTCTCCTGGCTCTGCACTGAGGAATTATTCCCGGCAGTGCTCAGGGGACCATATGGGATGCCGGAGATCAAACCGGGCCGCCTGGGCTGGCAGTGTGCAAGATGCTGAAGGAGGATCTGAGTCTCCAGACACTGGGTGTGAAGAAGCAGGAGGTATGCTGAACCAGAGACTTACAGACATGGGGCAGAGCTGCTATGCCCAGCTGCTCATGAGGCGCCCGGGAGGGATGGTTGGTTCTAGCCCTGGCCTGCCACCTCAGCAGAGTCGCACAACAAGCCAGATGACCCCCCCACTCCATCGGGCCACCATTTTCCACATCCGACTTCCCTCTCGTCAGAACTCCCACCCAGCGACAGCCTATCAGGCTGCGCAGTTCATCTATAAATGCCATATTTAGAGGTGTCTACAACGGTATGCCACCTGCATGGCAAGCCTGGCAAGCTGCCCTGTTTTATTTGATATGCCAAATACCAGTAACAATTAGTTCATTCCCATGACCTAAATAATGGTTTGAGGCTCTTTATGTTCCTGGAGCTAATAGATGCCCTTGGGCTCTACTAGCATGACACAGGACATATGGAGATGTTACTGTGCCTGCTCTAGCAAATAGATGATCAAGGGGGAGGAGAGAGAGAGTGATAGTGATAGTGATATTTAAGTATACTAAAATAGATGAGGGCATATTAGGAAAGTTTTTAAGGGTAGATGAATAAACTTTAATATATATATATATATATTTTGTCACAATAACTAATTTCAACTTTCTCAAGAAAAATTTGAAAATTGTACAAGCAGAACAAAAGGAAAATTATACTCTCAATTAGAAATTCTTTAGCAATAAATTTAATAGATGATTCTTTTTTTAATTTTCTTATTATATCATCGTAAGATATACAATTACAAAACGTTTATGTTTGGGTTTCAGTCATACAGTGTTCCAGCACGAATCCCCTCCACCAGTGCCCATTTCCCACTTTCAATGTCCCCTGATTCCTGCCCCTTCCCCAGCCTGCTTCTATGAGAGGCCTTTTTGCCTCTCTTCTCTCTATCTCTTTCTCTCTTTCTCTCTCTCTCTGTCTCTCTCTATCTCTAACTCCAGCACTTGTTTTCCTGCTCTTTTAGATATGTGCCAGTCTCTGTGGTGTGAAATATCTCACTGTTGTTTTTATTTGCATCTCCCTGATGATTAGTGATGATGAGCATTTTTATATGTATTTGGCGATCGAATTTCTTCTTTGTCAAAGTTTCTATTCATTTGTTCTCCCCAGTTTTTATGGGGTTGGCTGTTTTCTTTTTTGTGAAGTTCGACCTGTGCCTAATATATTATGTATATCATGCCTTATCAGATGGTTATTGGGTGAATATTCTTTTCCACTCTATGGACTGTGTTTGTATTTGGTTAACATTTCTTTTGAGGTGCAGAAGCTTTCTAGTTTCATATAGTCCTATATGTTTTTCTTTACTTCCAATTGCTTTGTTAGTGGTGTTTCATCTTTGAAGATGCCTTTAGCTTCAATGTCGTGGAGGATTTTTTCTTATATTTTCTTCAGTGTAGTTTATGGATTCAGGTCTGATATTGAGACTTTGGTCCATTTTTATCTGTCTTTTGTGTATGGTGTTACACAAAGGTCCAAGTTCATTTTTTTACACGTAGTTTCCCAGTTTTCCCAGCAACAGTTGTTGAAGAGGCTTTCCCTTACTCCATTTAGTACTTTTTTGCTCCTTTATCAAAGATCAAATGATCATTTAACAGGTAGTTCTTATGTTTCACTATCAAAATCTTATATAATTTAAGAAAAGACCAGATAGGAAAGGAAAAGACAAAGTTTGCAGAAAATATTACTGCATTTAACTATAAGATCAAGTTATTTAAAGAGAAAGTAATAAATTTTATCTGCTGCAATAAATTCAATAGAATACATAATAACAGCTTTGACATTTCCTATCTTTACATACGACATTCACAAATTATTATGTTCACTAAACATATTTAGGTTTTCAATTTTCCGCTAATAGCACCTTTAACTGAACTGAAGAGAAAGTTGTCTATTTATGACCTGCATAAAGACAAAAGAGTAAAAAATAATGGCTCTGATATTTCCTGTCTTTGACTATCTACAACATTCACAAATTATTGTACTCATTAAATAGATTTAGGTTTTCAATGATCTCTTTAATAGCTTCTTCAAACAAAGTAGAGCCAAAGGAATAATATTAAGAAATCTCTTTTGAGGAAAGATTATTTGACTGTTTAAATAATATTACTTCATTTACCTTTGGTTTATGAAGGTAAGAATTATTGGCTGGTGAGACCAAACTGACTGTATGAGGGTAGAAACTATACTTACTTTTAAAACTAATATCTTTCATTCAAAACTCAGTTCTATAGATACTGAATGTCAAATTTTGATCAATTATTAGAAACATGAATTTATTTTTATTGAATCACTGTGAATTACAGTCATACAATGTTCCAACACCATTTCCTCCACCAGCGTACATTTCCCACCATCCATGTTCCCCCTTTTCCAACTTGCCACCCATCTCCCCCTAACTCCCCAACCTGTCTCTATCACAGGTACTTGTCTTTTTTTTCTCCTTCTCTCTTTCCCATGTTGGGAAGCAATGTTTGCCATACAGATACTGAAAAGTTATTATTTTGTTCCATTACCTAGTTTCAGCACGCAGTTCTTATACAGAGTGACCATTTACAACTATCTTTGTTGTAGTGGTTCATCCTATCCCATCTGTCTTTTCCACAAATCCTTGAAGCTTGCTTTCTACTGTGAACCAATCCTCCTGGGTATTGGTGTCATATTATGTTTTTCTACATCTCACTGATGAGTGCAGTCATTCTATGTCTGCTCTCTCCTTCTGACTCATTTCACTCGTTTTTTTGTGAGTTTTCAAGATTCATATCTTCACTCTATGCAGAAGCTTAAATCTGCAGAATAGCAGAGACAGTTTCATTGAGGTGTCACTTGGTGGCAGCATAACAAAATTGCTATGGAGACTTCTAATTGGGAAGTCATACTGAGACAGACTAGTGAAAAACAATGTTTCAGCTGTTCAGCTATAAAGAAAAACATGAAAGTATATTTTATAATTTTTGAGAATAATTTTTAATTTGATACCATTAAAGATAAATATTTTTATTATATGAATATAGAATTGGATTGTTTCTGCATTACATTGGGAATAAAGTTAAGAGTTTGGGCAAGAATTAAGTTAAGTAATTAAGTTACAAACAGTTGGTTAAAAATAGAGGGAAAGTTAGACAACAAGGGCAGGAAAGTTTGGTAATCCTAATAATCATGTGTTCAGTGGCTGAGTTTAATTGGAACCTTTCTGAGGTTAGAGCACCAAGAGAAACAGGAAAATGAGAGGAAGTTCATTTTCTCAGTTTCAATGTCTAAAGGACCAGAAGGTTATTTTTTCATTAAAAAAAAAAGACAATTTCCAAATAAAAATTAATATAGTGAAGTTAATTGAAAAAATAACTTCCTGATAGTTAACTGCAACAAATTTGGTCATACCCTGCTTAGTATTCCCTTGAGTGTAACTTCACAGTGGCAGAAGCTGAGGGCTTATCTTCATAGCAAAATCCTCTAGAGTTTCCAAGCGAGGCTAAGCTGGTGGGCTCAAGTAGCCTTCTAAGTATCTGACTTCAGCCAAGGGCAAGGTCTGAAGTACATTACAATTTGATGGATGCCACATGTCTTCAATAATCTTCCTTGAATAATGCTTTCAGCTGAGCTTTTTTTGAGATGCTAACAATTGTGAAA
This sequence comes from Cryptotis parvus, assembly GCA_021461705.1. Taxonomy (NCBI): domain Eukaryota; kingdom Metazoa; phylum Chordata; class Mammalia; order Eulipotyphla; family Soricidae; genus Cryptotis; species Cryptotis parvus. The sequence continues at coordinate 106,643 of JAJIBD010031120.1, read as the reverse complement.
TATTTGTTTTAAGCATTGAAAAGTCATTGTTGGCTATTCCAAGAATAAGATATCAGATAAGGAATTTTGAACAAGAATTTTGGCCATCAATAGAGTACTTGTATTAGAAGATTAGACTTTTTTTTTACTTTCTCCAGAATAGTAGCCTGACTCTGAAAGTAACACAAACTTCAGCAAAAAGTTTGGTCACATTTCATTTAAGCAAACAAACACCAAACATCATATAGCAGCTGAAGTATATGACACACTGCTACCTCTTGGGAAAAAGTCAATTTATTTTAGTATATATTTGATAATAGTATTGAAGAATGCCCTGGTTCTCATTAACCAACAGTAGACTAACGATACATGAATAATAATGTTGAAACAGTAATGAGACAATAGAAACTGTTAACATTTCTGCAGAGTTATGCACCCCAACCTTGAGCAAAGTTTAAAAGAAATCTTCAACAAAAAATGAAAATCAACATAATAATAATAATTTATGATACTTATCATACTTTCAGTGTGTCCAATTTTATGTACAAAAGCTTCTATAATTTATTTTACATAAATGTACTCACAAAGCAATATATTTAATAATATTAAAATGTTTTAATTGCATTAATATTTTTAATAAGTATAACAGAATAAATTTATAATCCTACTTATTTGTGACTTCATTCATTAGCAGCTGAATATAAAAAATTATTTACTGAAGTATTATAATTTTGAGCTTATTTGAAAACATAAAACCTCTAATGATACAGTTTTAGTAAATAAACATACATGTTTAAAGTTAAATTCAGCAGAAATGATCAGAAACTTGTAATGGGTAACTTATTTAAATTAACTTCATTTTGTACTAATGAGCTAGATGAATAAAAATCCACAATTAAATTATGCCAATGTTTACCATGTCACTTAATCTTGTTATACAATATTTAATCTTAGTAATTGCTACCGGTCTATATTTATTTATGTATTTACATAAACATAGGTTACATAAACACAGGTTTGTGTGTTTATGTTCTATGTATCTTGAATTGACAATCTAAAGATAAGTCTGTATGCTGAATGGAGACTAACATAATTAGAAATATTGGGGCTGGAGCAATAGCACAGTGGGTAGGGTATTTGCCTTGCACGTGGCCGACTTAGTTCTCCTGGCATCCCATATGGTGCCACAAGCATTGCCAGGAGTAAATCCTGAGTACAGAGCCAGGAATAAGCCCTGAGCATTGCCAGGTGTGACCCAAAAAAGAAAAAAAAAGAAATATTAAGTCAGTTTATGCTGCATTTTATCTAAAATATGTCACAAATGTAGCTAATAAACTCTAGTTCATGTTTCCTTTCATTTCAGTAAAAGGGTGTACATGCTAGATAATAATTAATTATATGTGCTTTGGGATAGAGATACAATACAGTACAGGGGATAAGTCATTTGTTTCACTCACAGGGAGCCCCAGTTGGATACCTGGCACCACTTATGGTTCCCAGAGCAACTCTAGGAGAGATCCTTGAATGCAGGAACAGGATTAAGCCCTGAGCACAATTGGATGTGCTCCCTCTCATATCTTACTTTTTTTGTGAAATACAATTTGCATGCATGTACATATACATGTATATGTGTATATATACACACATATATATGACAATTTTACTTATATATTGTGTATATATATACACAATATATTGTGTATATATACACCTATACATGTATATATACACCTATACATGTATATAAACACATATACATATATTTTGTGTATGAGTATATATTATGGGCATATATGTAATAAAAGTCATGACCATTGATTTTCTAGGTAAATAAAAGTACTGAGAAAGGCACAATTTCTATTCATGAATACCATGGCTATAACCAGTTTTCTCCCAAGGTAAAAAAAGCTACAAGTGTAGAAAGGTACAAATACCATAAAACACTTAAAATAACCAAGTTGCAATTATAAGTCTAAAATTCTGATTTTTATCTGGTGTGTGTGTTTATGTGTTCAAATAGTTTCCTAAAATTTATAGTGGCTACCTACAGAGTTTTATTTTAAACTACTAAAGGTATTAAACTTCCAATTATAATATCACACATAAAATGGGAACTGGAAATAGTAGGTTAGAATATCCGTTTAATGTTTATAATTATGGATTTTTGAACAACATTACTTAAATTTCTGTTTTATTCCTGATGTACTTTGGGGAGGGCAAAGAAAAGATTGAAATATGCTACATTAACACTGCCAGAAAATACAGTTTATTTGTTATTCTTTGAAACATCCCAGCCAAAAAACAAATTGATTTTACTTTTTATACTTCATTCTAGTGTTCTAAACGTTTAACAGTGATGCTGCATAATGGCTGAGAGTATCCATCATTTAATTTATCCTAGCTCTTGCTTTTTGTGTTTTGAAAACTAAATAGAACTTTTGGATATATACTTCTCAAACACTGTACCTTTTTACTGCCAAGGATGAGATCCTGGTAAAACACCAGGGCTTTCCTGCCCCTCGAGGTGTTGCAGGTGTGGCTGCATTGGCAGGTGGCTGAAAGGAGATAGGCTGTCTACTCTCAGGGCTTTGTCTCGTGGGCCCTGGGTGGTTGATGGTCTGATGCAGATAAAGACTGTGCCCCCTGGGATGAATCCAAAACCACAGCAGAGCCTGGAAAGCTATCCATGGTGTATTCGATATGCCAAAAGCAGTAACAATAATGGACCTCATTCCCAAAGAATGGAGATGTTTCTGGTGCCTGCTCAAGCAAAGCGATGAACAACAGGAAGACAAGTGAGACAAATGATCTCAAGTTCTGTGGCTATCTCCTAGTGAGAGCAAAAAAAAAAGAGAGTCCACCAAAGTTCTTTCCTAAAGCCTGAATTGTAGAGACTATCCAAAACCGAAAACAAATTCACTAGGCTCCAAGTCACATAGTGAGAAAATGCTAAAGGATGCTGCCAGGTCACGTTAGTACTCTTGTGTCCAGGCATTGGACACTTTGCCTGTTGTAATCAGGGAGTAATTAATTACAAGGGAACTTTAAAATTCCTCTTCCGTTACTTTGACGTAGGTGAGGCAGACCATCTAGGGAAAATATATTTTCCTGGGAATTCCGAGGAAATTTTAGCAAAAAGTGTTACAGAGATGGAATAATAAAAGGGAAAGACTACTTTGTCCCAGGTTATCATTTCCTTGCCTCATTGCCTTTAGTTATCAGAAAGAGAATTTGGAGACTGATGTCAGCATGTAGCATATAAATTTCAAAATAACTGCATTTAAGTATTTACAGTAAATTATATGTATAGATGTTCACATATTTTTTTACTTGAGTATGAGCCCAGTAATTTCAGCAAAATCTGTCCCTCTCTATTTTATAATTTTTATTTGTTTTGTTTTTATTCTGTAGACACCTGGTGATGTTCAGGGTTTACTTCTGGCTCTGCATGCAGGGATCATTCTTGACTGGTTGATGGGATGATGTGGGATACCTAGGATTGACCTGAGGTCAGCTAACACAAGGCTAGCACTATCCCCTCTGTAATCTGGCCACCAGTAGTTTATTTTTCTTAATGAACTACTTAAATAATATATTGTGTGGCTCTTCCATTTTTATGTTTGAATTTTGAGGATATCAGAGGAGATTTATTCCGAAAAGTCCTTTTCATGGTACTTTGCAAGCACATGAGACCTTCTATTGAGCAGAAAAAGAATCAAGGAATTTATAATATGCTTCAGAACAAAGTACAACATTAAGGAGTTAGCAGTATAATACCATGTGTTGCATTACTCAAAGCAACTTTTGAACAACCACTATCAGAAAATGCCCTCAAAATTATATGTAAAATCGTTGTTATGAAACTTCATGAATCCAGTTTTAAGATTCATTCTAAATAAGACTAATGGAATAATGAAGTATTGAAAGAATAATGGACATAGAAGTTATTTCCAGATATACTCATCCTGCAGAATTTGGCAGATTTAGGATAGGATTTAGTGCTGGGTGTCACCAGAATCTCTCTCTAAAAAGGCAATTCATAAAATTTTGTAGTAAAATTGCTGTACATGCACCCACATTTTTCTCCATTACCATATCTATCACCTGAAAGAAATTTTATTTTCTCTACAGCCATTTCATATAAGGTAATATTATATATAAATATATATAATTTTATTTCTTTGTATTTACCATCAAAAAGCCCCACAAATAGTAAATTATATATAGCACTGGGGATCTGAAGATTTAATGGTACTTCAGGTAAATCCCACATATTAATGCCTGAGGTCAGAACAAGTGCTGAAGGTGATGAACGTGTAAAATAATTCTTATTCACTGTTTTTGGAATGCAAAACTGATTGAGTATATGAGCAGAGTATGGCGGTTTTCTAAAAAAAAAATAAAAAATAGAACCATTTGGAATAGAATTGATGAATTAAAGAGCAGTCCTATTTTAAAAGTATTTTAGAAATATTCATGCTATTTTTCAGAGTTTGAACCAGTTTACCTTCATAGCCTAAAAATATAATATAAACCCTACATTGTTAAAATATAGCTATTTGGTTACAAGAATATAACCTGAAATAGTAAGTTATTCAGTAAGAGTATTGAAGGAAAAATATCTATTGTATTTCTCTGAAAGGATTAATCCATTGCTACATTCAAAATCCTGGCAATACTTGACATTCTCAAAACAATTTCTGAATATCCCCATGTTAGATCAAAGATAAGAAGCCGTCTTATTATCAAACATAAAAAAGCTGTAATAACAATTTCATCTTTTCCCTCAACATCTATATAACTATCTAGAGTTAATATATTTTTATAGAAAATAAGATTAATATGTTTGTTTTAAAGTTATACCTGCTCTTTGGGGGCTAGAGAAATAATGCACCTGATTGGGCACTTGCCTTTATGACGAACCTAGTTTCAATCCCTGGCATGCCATATGATCTCCTGAACTCCTCTAGGAGTGATATCTGAGCTGGTTCTGGCGAACAACAAAACAAAATAAAAATAATCATCTATCTTTGGGAAGTTGTGGTGGGCCAATTTTTAAAAATAATGCCCCCACCCCAGAAACTCCATAATGCCCACTCACAACCACGACACTGCTGGCAGAGAAACGACCGAGGATCACATCTCTAAAAGAATATGATAATTCCAAATCTTCCCAAGAAGACTGGTTAGGCTGAGACTTCTGGGGGCCTTCTCAGCAGGAAAGCAGATGGGCAGACTCTCCTTTCTGCATGAAGGCCCAGCACTCCACACTAACATCCCACACCCTCCATCATAGAAACAGTTCAGTTTCACAACTGAACCTCATCAAACTTCAAGACATAAAATTGCTTAGATCTATAGCTCCTGGAGTCTGTTACTATGTACTTGGCCATGCAACCTGCAAAATGTCACAATACTTTTAACACCTGAAAATGTCATAGTACTTGACCATTCAGCACCTCTTGTATCACTTATCTTCCCATTGTCCATCGATTTTCTCAAGCGGTCACCAGTAACATCTCCATATGTCCTGTCACATGCTAGTATAACCTAAGGGCATCTGCTCACTCCAGGAACATAATGAGCCTCAAAATGTCATAATACATAGCAGGATCATGAAAACTTGATTGCAAAGTTGAATAAAGCACCACCAAGGATAATGAGTCTAAACAATAACACAAAAGGTTTAACTAGTACTAGACAGCAGAGTAGGTCCTCAACAACAACTTAAGTAACATCACTGTGAGATATGTTACCACAAATTGACTCTTATTGATCTAAGTTTTGATAATCATATTTGCCTTTGTAATACAACAGACAATATGGTAAATTTATTTGTGCCTTCAAGGAGATTATGCCCCTCAAGGTATTGCAGGTGTGGCTACAGGGACTGGCTGTGTTGGCAGATGGCAGACAGGAGACAGGCTTTGTCTACACCCAGGACTTTGCCTTTTGGGCCCTGGATGGTTGATGGTCTGACAGAAAAAAAGACTGGGACTTCTGGGATGAACCCAGAGCCATGGTAGAGCCTGGTAAACTACCTGTGTTATATTTGATATGCCAAAAACAGTAACAATAATGGACCTCATTTCCAAAGAATGGAAACTTCACTGGCACTGCTCAAGCAAATCGATGAGCAACAGGAAGACAAGTGACAAGTGCAAGGGAGATAAATTGGGGTGCTGGTTGGGAAAATGGAGACTGGTGGAAAAAGTCACACTAGTGGTGGCATTGGTGCTGGAACTTTAAATGCCTGAAAAACTGTATTATGAACATTGGTAAATCATGATGTTATTAACAATACTTTTAAATAAAATAAAACTGATTTTAAGGATGCCACTTTAGGATGACATGAAATAAGGTATATTATTATAGTTATTTGTGGGAACAAGTTCAATATTAAAAAATATATTGAAAGAATTTTAATAATAAAAAGAAATTTATACTTTATGTATGCACTGTCATGGAAATGCAGAATACGCCAACCAATAAAGCTAAATTTTCTCACTGCCCTTACAAAGAAGATTCAGCTCTTTATCTCTGAGCACTAACATGTGTTCTCAGAACAGAGACAAGCCACTCATAACAGAAGGTGGAGAGCTTCTCTCTTGGACTATTTCCCAGCACAGTGGCCTCTGGCACAATCTTTGTCTATGGAAGCATGAGCCAGTTCAATAGTGTAATAAAAAATTTTCCCTTCCTCCACATTAGAGACCCAAATACTAATTTGTCCAAGAAATTACCTGCTGGTGTTGTAATTTCAAATCCCACTTCAATTGGCTAAAAGATATTCTTGTCCACAAACAAAAGCAGAAATGAATCTATTAAGCGTGCTAAATACTATGCTCACCAACTGCTTAATGTAATTGGAAACATATTTGAGAAATTATAATATGAAGAATGTGACCTGAAAATTAGTAAAGTAATAAGAACAATTTTATTTCTTTTACATGATCTTAGAGTTGCTGGACATTTTCTAAATTTATGCAGCATTATTTTTCAGAAACCAGGCAAGCCAGCTGTAAAGGAATAATTTATTTCCCTAAGAAAATAAGGCCACACTGAAATTGGAAAGAAATATCAATGGCACTGTCCAAAATTTGTTATGATTGTCCAGAAGAAATACCTAGAATATTTAGTAACTTCAGAATTAATAAAAAGTCAAGAACTTTTTTTCTAAACTTTGTATTTCCCTCTTTCCTTTCCTTTGCCTTCCTTCCTTTTTTATTGCTCTTTCCTTGTCTCCTTCCTTTTCTTCTTTTTCTCCTTCCACTTTTTTCCTTCCTTCCTTCCTTCCTTCCTTCCTTCCTTCCTTCCTTCCTTCCTTCCTTCCTTCCTTCCTTCCTTCCTTCCTTCCTTCCTTCCTTCCTTCCTTCCTTCCTTCCTTCCTTCCTTCCTTCCTTCCTTCCTTCCTTCCTTCCTTCCTTCCTTCCTTCCTTCCTTCCTTCCTTCCTTCCCTTCCTCCCTCCCTCCCCTGTGCTTCCCACCTCTCCCCTCCCTCTCTCCCTCCCTCTCTCTCTCTGTTACCTTTTTAATTCCCTCTTTCCTTTTCATTTTTTCCTTTTTCCCTTTGTGTTATTTTTAAGTAATTTCTTTATGGTTATGTTATAAAATATGGTAATACACTATAACTAGTTTTTAAATTAAAACATGTAGATATTTAGTTTGCTTTCTGCTATAGATTAGCATATGAAATATCTTTTATTGGAAATCAGAATATAAACTAGTTTATCAGATATATAATATAATGGCATCTCCTGATGACTTGTTTTAATTTTAACAGTTTTTATCAGATATGTCATTGTTTATGACTTTTTGTTTTATCAGAGTCTAAAGAAAAAATATCTTAAATATACTCAAACTTTTATCATATTAAAACATTATTAATACCCAAAATTGGTTATAAAAGACTATGGTTAGAAAAAATATCCCCAGCAGCATTAAATATTCAAATATCATCAACCTGTGGAAAATCCTTTCTTTCAATACAGATGAAAACTCTCTCCTAAGAGCAGTATTTTCAGGGTATGCAGAGATTTTACAGTAGGTGTTTGTCTTACAGGCGGTTGACTCGAGTTCAAATCCTGGCATCTCATATGGTACCTCACGAACCTCTAGGAATAATTCCTGAGTGCATAATCAGGAGTAACCCCTTAGAATCACTGGGAGTACCCTGTCACACAGCCCCCAAAATCAAAGGGAAATGAAAGAGAATAAGATATTTAGTAGTGAAATAACTGGAAGAGAACATTGGGGGATTGGAATATAGCTCAAGTGGTAGAGCACAGACCTTTGAAAAGCCCTGAATTAATTTCCTAGTACTTAATACCACCCTTCCTCCAGTAACACCACTGCTTTTCCAAATTCAACAAAGTGGATTGGGACCAGAGAAAGAGTATCTGGGTAAAGAACTTGCCTTACATGCTTCTATTACCAGCTCAATTCCTATACCACGGATGGTTTTCTGTACATATAGGAGGCGAAAACCAGGAGTAGCACCTCTGTTCCATCAGCTGTGGCCTAAACACCTCACCCTCTCAAAATACACACACACAAGGAAGCAGTAGTCATATAAAAATGTTTATCAGAATCACTAGGAGAACCAACTTAAAACACAAATTTTTTCCACCTTTCAAGGATACTTTATTAAGTCTAGACTGAGATCCAGAAATCTACATTTTCTGCAAGCACTACAGAAAACTCTGACACCATAAATTTGTAGTTCACGATTTAAGTCTAGCAAGGGTGAGATTCTATTATTTAATGATAATATAAGAAAGCAGAGGACAGATACGACCGGGCTATTAACAAAAACTAAAGCTGATGATCATACTTGCTATTTCAGGGGAAAAGAGAAGCAACTGCGAATATTTCCAAAGGGACCAAAGAGCTGTTATATTTCTAGCCACACCTGTGTCTCTTTATCAAGTGAACTCTTATAGTGTCCTGAAGGTATTGCTGAGACCAACCACTCCCCTGGACCAATACATCTCATTTCTTCTCACCTTCTAATGATATCAGATAAGATAACAATTGCCTTTTTATTGTGCATCTATATTTATCTCTGCACTGTGGTCATTATCAAGAACTTGGAGTTGTTTAATAGATCTCATTTTTTTAAATAAACACAAATTTACATTCTAGTTTCCTTTCAATATTGTCCTGACTTAATTTATTTCTTTTTAAAAAAAATCATGCAACCATAAGATATACAATTACAAAGATGTCTGTGTTTGGGTTTCAGTCATACAGTGTTCCAGCACCCATCCCTCCACCAGTGCCACTTCCCACCACCAATTTCCCCTGATTTCCAACCCCTCCCCAGACTGCCTCTAGGACAGGCACCTTGCCTGTCAAGAGCAAGGTGCCTCTCTCTCTTTCTCTCTGTATTAATTTCTCTTTTTTTGAAATAAAATCTCACTACTATCTTAGCTCCCAAATTATTTCTGAGAATTTTTTTTTTGCTTTTTTTTTGGGGGGGGGGGGGGTCGCACCCAGCAATGCTCATGGGCTACTCCTAGCTCTGCTCTCAGGAATTACTCCTGGCGGTGCTCGGGGGACCATATGGGATGCTGGGTTTGGATCCATGCCGGCACAGGCCAGTTGCATGCAAGGCAGATGCCCTACCCACTGGCTATGGCTCCAGCCCCAACATTTATTATTTTCTTATCTGTCACGATTTCCCTTTACCAAAACTCATAGAAAATCTGTTGCTCTATATATTAAACTTAATATTCCATCTGAAAATTCTCATATTTCCTATACTAGCATTTAACCTAGTTCAAATCTTGAAATTCAGTATTTTTGTCACTTGGCTTTTTGCATACCAGAACAGTTATTCTTTCTTAGGTGTCTTTGATTGTCATCTTCCCATTAATTCCTTGCACCTCCCATATGCATCTGTCCTTCCATTCACAGTTCTATTGATATTTTGTCCAACCCCTCAACTCTACATACTATTCACAAATAACTCACAAACCTATATCAAGCCATTCCTTCTTCCAAAAACGTCAAACTTATTTTTTCTGACAATAAAATGGTTAACAGAACTCCAAATTTAACATTTCCAGAATGAAAATCATAATCATAGGAACTAATTCATCCTTATTTAGTAAACTCTCCTAATCCAATCTTTCTTACCTAAGTAAATGGAACTCTTATGATTCAAGTTACTGAGAAGAAAATCTTGAAGTTATATTTACTTACTTACCTTTTGTAAAATCCTATATCTAATTCAGTATCACATAAGTTTTGTTGTACTTTGAAAATATATTCAGATATATTCTTGCTATTTTTGATAATAATAGAAAAACCCTTGCCTTCTATGTTTCTTCTCATCAGGCATCCTGAGCTATCCCATGTAATATACATCAAAATCCAGTCATTCTACCTCAAACTATAAAACCCCCAATTTACTTAGAGTTAAATTAAAATTCTTAAACGACATTCACTAGCAAAGCCAAATAAAGTCACGTTATGTAAAATCAAGGCTTGCCTATCAATCCAAACTTATTTTAATTGGTGGGGGGGAGGGGAGATTCTGACCAAAAACCAATAGTGTTCAATGTGTTAGTCCTAGCATTGTCTATAGTGCTCAGTCCTGGCAGTAAGTTGGAGACAATGGTTGACTGGTAATAAAACCAGGACTGGCCACATGTAAGACAAGCACCTTAACTTTTGCTACATCAAGGGGAACCAATCCAAACTGGCTACTCATTCCAAGTTTAGAAAACACGCCTGTACAGACAGAATACAGTAAATGAAGGCAGACTATTTCCAGTCTGAAATAACTTCTTACTATTTCTTGTACTCCTCCCTTACTATTCAGCCTTGGTCTAGTCTCTGGCCACACTGGCCTCCAAGCTATTCCTAAACTCCCGAGTATGATCTTTGTTCCTGTTTTTTATGTGTAAAACTCCCCCACCCCCCCCACGAGCCACTATATTTTGTATATTATTTCCCACCTTACTTAAGTATTCTCTTCCAGTCAACTTTGCTTGGTTATCATGATACTGCAAGAATCCCTCACCAATGAATTCTGAATTCCTTCTCCAATTCTTTTTTTAGTTTAAAAATTAATGGAATGGATTTTACTTATTTTCTTTGTGTCTTGTTCACTACTCTGCTAATACTCTAAAACACAGATTCTTAAGGCTAGGGAATTTTGTTGCCTTTATTAACTCTAGTGCTACTGAATATTTTAGAGAGAGCTATTCTGGATGATTCTATTAAAGTATGTCAGAGTTGAGAAGAAGAAACCTGTGAACAATGAGTACTAGTTAGATTTATACTTCCTAGTTTGGTCTTAGGCAAATTCTTTGCATTCTTCTGAGTATGTCTTTTATTATCTCTCTAAATTTTCCTCTTTGGATCATTTTTTCCACTTATCATTTTCTACTGTCAGAAAATAGAAATGACACAAATATTCATATTGGAAATATTCTCGCTTGTAAAGCATAATAAATAACTTCATTTAACCTACTGGAAACAGATAACCACATTCCAGCATACATATACTCGTATGTATATGTATGCAAATTATCTATATGTGCATATGCAAAATATGCAAATTAATATCCACACATTTGTGTATATGCATACAGATACATATGTGTTCATTTATGTATATTAAAATACATTGCCTTATTATTCTAAAGAAGTTAATGGTGATGGTAGTATTTTTATCTTGGGAAGTATTTGGTTTTCTTGCTTTTTGAGATTAGTGATCTGTACTTTTCATCTTATTTTTAAAAGATAACCCACTTTCCTTTCTGAATTTGAGATTTATAGTACAAAGATCAATGCTGTCTCTATTGACAGACAGAATTTTAGGCCACACAAAAAATAAAGTAGCTAACATTTAAAAGTTAAAATTATGTTGCATGAACTTTGCAAAGCCCTTTACATTTTCATTTAATCCTCACAATTACTCTGTGTAGTGAGTATTATGATTTTCATTTTATGGATGAGAAAATCAAGCCTGTGAGAAGTTAAATAACTTGCCTGAAGCTATGTAGCTAGTTAGTAGTGATTCTGGATTTGGATTCATGTTCCCTCCACTATAACAAATTATACTTCTAAGTTAATGTAAGAAAAAATGAGAGGGTTCAGAAGAGCTTCTGGTTTTTCCTCATATATTACTGTCAAAATTGAGGTGGCAAAATGGAGTCAGAATATAAGCCAACATTTATATTTAATAGAACATACTCATTAGTTAGCATTGTAATACAAATATACAATTTAGAAAAATTCAGTAACTATTAAAATTAAAAATTATCTGACATTGACATGATATTACACCTGGCAAACCGTCAACTCTCTACCAAGATGATCCTAGAAAAAATAGATTCCTATAGTAGAGTGGCAGGGTACAAAATTAATACCCAAAAGTCAATGGCATTCCTATATGAAAATAACGAAAGAGAAGAAAGGGACATTAAATAAACTGTCCCATTCACCATTGTGCCACAGAAAATCAAATACCTAGGATTTACTTTGACAAAGAACATAAAGGATCTCTACAAAGAAAACTAGAAAATCTTACTTCAGAAAATAAAAGAGCACCTAAGGGAAATGGAGACACACCCCTTGCTCATGTTTTGGGAGGATGAACATTATAAAAATGGTAATACTCCATAGAGCTTTATATAGATTCATTGCAGTCCCTATAAAGATATCCATGATGATCTTCAAAGAAATTGAACAAACACTTCTGAAATTTGTATGGAATAATAAACCCCCATGAATAGCTAAAGCAATTCTTAGGAAAAAGAAGATGGGCGGTATCACTTTCCCAACCTCAAACTCTACTACAAAGCAGTGGTTATTAAGACAGTGTGGTATTGGTATAGAGACAGACTGGTAGACCTATAGAATAGAACTGAATATCCTGAAAAACACTCTCAAATATACAACCACTTAATCTTCGATAAGGTAGCAAAAAATATTAAGTGGAGCAAAGAAAGCCTCTTCAACAAATGGTGCTGGGAAAACTGGGCAACTACGTGTAAAAAAAAGCGAACTTAGACCTCCTTCTAATGCCATGCACAAAAGTCAGATCAAAATGGATTATAGATCTCAACAGCAGATATAAATCTATAAAGTACATCAAAGAAAAATTAGGAAAAACACTCTATGACATGGAAATTAAAAGCATCTTCAAAGATGAAACACCACTGACCAAGCAAATAGAAGCAAAGATAAACAAATGGGATTATATAAAATTGAAAAGCTTCTGCACCTCAAAAGAAATGGTGACCAAGATACAAAACAATCCAGAGAGTGGGAAAGAATATTCACCCAGATGATTAAAGATGAAGAGCACTTTTTCATATGCCTTTTTGGCCATTTGGAGATGCAAATCAAAAAAACAACAATGAGGTACCATTTCACCCCACAGAGACTGGCACGCATCCAAAACAGCAAAAACAACCGGTGCTGGCATGGATGTGGGGGAAAAAAGGGACTCTCATCCACTGCTGGTGGGAGTGCCGACTGGTCCAGCCCTTTTTGGAAAACAATATGGGCATTCCTCCGAAAGCTAGATATTGAGCTCCCATTTGATCCAGCAATAGCACTCCTGGGAATATACCCTAGAGACCGAAAAACACATAGCAGAAACACTATCTGTACTTCTTTATTCATCTCTGCGCTATTCACTATAGCTAGAATCTGGAAACAACCTAAATGCCCGAGAACAGAGGACTGGCTAAAGAAACTGTGGTTCATCTACACTATGGGATACTGTGTGGCTGTCAGAAAGGATGAAATTATGAAATTTACCTGCAAATGGATGGACATGGAGTCTATCATGCTGAGTGAAATTAGTCAGAAGGAAAAGGGACAGATATAGAATGACTGCATTCCTTAATAGGATGTAAATAGATACCAGTGTTTTAATAAATATGGGAAATGGTAATGGCAGATTAAAACTCACCACTGAATATACACAAAGAGGGCTTAAGCGATAAACTCTAAATATCTGCAGGGCTAGCCACAATGTGTAAAATAAGAGGGAGAGAGATGCAGAGACAGAGAGAGAGATAGAGAGAGAAAGAGAGGAAACTGGGGGTACCGCTATTAAGGCGGCCTGGGGGACGGGAGGAGGGGGACATTGGTGGTGGAAATGGGGCACTGGTGGAGGGATGGGTGCTGGAATACTGTATTACCAAGAACCAATTATGAACACCTTTGTAATTGTATGTTTCACGGTGGTATAATAAAAAATTAAAAAAGAATATTCACCCAATACCCAACAGTCAAGGGGTTAATATCCAGGATATTTCAGTTACTGGTAGCACTTCACAAGGAAAAAAACAGCCAACCCCATCATAAAATGGGAGAAGAAATGAACAGAAGCTTCTAAAAAGAAGTTCAAATGGACTAACAGCATATGAAAAAGTGTTCTTCATCATTTAATCATCAGGGAAATGCAAATCAAAACAACAGTGAGGTATTATCTCACACCAAGAGACTGGCACATCATCCAAAACATCAAGAACAACCGGTGCTGGCCTGGATGTGGGGGAAAGGGAAGGGACTAATCCACTGTTGTTGGGAGTGCTGATTGGCGCAGCCCTTTTGGAAAACAATATGAACATTCCTCCGAAAACTAGATATGAGCTACCATTTGATCCAGCAATACCACTCCTAGGAATATACCCTGGAGACCCAAAACACATAGCAGAAATACTATCTGTACTTCTTTGTTCATCGCTGCACTGTCCACGATAGCTAGAATCTGGAAACAACCTAAGTGCCCAATAACAGAGAGGACTGGTTAAAGAAACTGTGCTACATCCACACAATGGAATACTATGCAGCTGTCAGAAAAGATAAAATTATGAAATTTACCTGCAAATGAATGGACATGGAGACTATCATGCTGAGTGAAATTAGTCAAAAGGAAAAGGACAGATATAAGATGACTGCATTCATTAATGGAATATAAATATATACCAGTGTTTTACTAATTTTGGGAAATGGTAACATCAGACTAGAACTCACACTTGAATATATACAAAATGATTTACATGATAAACCCTAAATGTCTCAGGGCTAGCCACAATGTGTAAAAGAAGAGGGAGAGAGATGCAGAGACAGAAAAGAAAGAGAGACAGAGAGAAAAGAGAGAAAAGGGGGTGACTGCTATTGTGGCAACCTGGGGGCAGGTGGGGGGGTGTGGGTACATTGGTGGTGGGAATGGGGCACTGGTGGAGGGATGGGTACTGGAATACTGAATTACCAAGAACCAATTATGAACACCTTTATAATTGAATGTATTATGGTGGCATAATAAAAAAAATTTAAAAAATTCACTTGTCTCACTTGTCTTCCTGTTGTTCATCTATCTGCTGGATCAGGTGCCAGTAACATCTCCATTCACTGGGAATGAGGTCCATTATTGCTACTGTTTTTGGTATATTGAATACACCATGGGTAGCTTGCCAAGCTCTGCCGTGGCTCTGGGTTCATCCCAGAGGCCCAGTCTTTTTCTATGTCAGACCACCAAATATCCAGGGCCCATGGGGCAGAGCCCTTGGGTGTAGACAAGCCTGTCTCCTGTCTGCCACCGTCTGGCGCAGCTGGGCACTGCATCCACACCTGCAACACCTCGATCACACTTTAGGGTAAATTAGTGACATGGCATGGGACAGTTTCGGTTATCACAACAGGGTGGGGTCTGAGGGGCTCCTGGCATCCAGTGGAAAGAGGCCAGTCATTGAGGCCTCTGAGCTGTCACCACAGGAAACACAAACTTCAATATACATGACAGGAATGAACCATCCAAGAATCGGCCAGAGACAGTCCGAAGCCAGAAAGCTGGTGAGGAACCCACGGGGGCTCAGGAAACTGAAGAAAGGTCCCAAAGAAAGACAGTGGTGGTGAGGCAGAAGAGCTGAGGAAGCGGCGAGCGGTGTAAGGAGGCCGCAGAGGAGAACCCCATATGTGAGGGGCACCGGGGACAACACTGGGACCTCTCCTTGGCCAAGCCGTTTATCCAGGAAACCTCAGCTTCCCCAGCTGGGACAGCAAGAGTGTCTGTGATGCGACTGATGGACGCTGCTTAGAAGCTGCTGGACTGAACCACAAACCATCCCCACGGGCCCCTGCTTTCTTGCTCACATCTCCATGAGGGAAGACATTGTTTAAAGGAGTCCCTGCAGGGACAGTCAGGACCCCACCTCCACACTCTTTTGGGAACCTCCCAAGCCACGATCGGAACCCATTATCTGACACTAATATTGGTGAATAATGTTTTATATAATATATAAAATTATCATTTCACATAAAATATATATACAAATTTTACTGTGGTATTTTTCTTTTTGCCAATTCTTTGAAATACACCATAAAGTTTACAAAAATCACAACCTTAGTTCATACAGTCAAATTTCAAGTGATCAACAGATACATATAACTAGTGCCTCAGCAGAGGAATAGAACTAAATACTGTCATGTCATTCTTTTACACATGGCACCTTAGAATCTGTACTAATTTTTTTCTGTCTCCTCTGCATTAGTTTACTGAGGTAAATGATCTTAGTTTCAGGTATTACCACCATCCAATCCATTTAGAAGAAAATGAAACTATTTTCTTGTTTCCTAATCTTCCAACTTCTGCTTTATTTAACCTCGGACCAGTATTGATCATTCTATCCTGTTTGCAACTCTTTAGATACTCTATATATTCTTTCCTGTGGTCCTCATTTATGTCTATAACTTATCACTTTTATTTTCATTCTGCTCTCTCCTACAGAATGAGAATAAAAGTGTGGGAGACAAATAATTAATGCAAGGGCTACTAGAATTTTGGTGATAGGTATGTAAATTTCATACATAGTGTGAAACAGCATTACGGAAACTTGTAGGTTAATGGCAAATAAAATTTTATACAAAGTTACAATCCAACAAAAGAGAAAAATTTAAATATTATTAAAGTGCATGTGTGCAAAGAAATAAGAATGTGCATGTATGTACACACACATGCTGCTTTTTTCCCTATCACTAGAGGAGAGAACTGTTTTTGTGTCAGGGATACCATCCCAACAGTGTCAGGACAGAAGTTCTTTTCTACCTCAGAGGACGCCAGGGAACAGATGAAAACTCACAAGTCTGCTGCAGTTCCAAAAAGGCTTTTAATAGTACAAAAGCTATTCCACAGCACTCCAATATAATGAACAAACTCTAGCTCTGGTCCACACTTAGACCATGCAAAAGAGCCTAAGTCTCCCACCAAAGAGAGAAAGAGGATCTCACCCAAGATGAATCCTACCCAGAAGAAGGAGCAAAAGACCAAAGAACAAAAAGCTAAAGGAAAAGGCCGAGGAGCCAAAAGCCACAGGAGCCAAAAGCCGAAAGCTAAAAAGAAAAGGGGCCTCAAAGCAGTCCCTTATATACACCAAAGTACTCCAGGGAGGGTCATGTCAACAAAGAACCCTAAACAGAGTGTAGAAGAGCAGTGCCACACCCTATTGCAGGTATAAACAAAGGTTACACCAAGGACTAATCTCTTCTTCTGAGATTATCTCTTATGTAAAACACTGGAGAGAGAGAGGGGGCTGGTAAGTTATACATCTTAACTTCATGAGCTCCATGTAATCTAGATGGTACCCACAAGGTCCTTATTATTATCTGCACCAGGGTGATTCTGAGTATCTTGTTTTCGTGTACTGAAAGGGTCACATCTGCCTGCTTAGAGCAAACCAGTATGATCCTTCCTATAGTCTTCCTATAGTCTCAGCGTAGCCAGGGTGGTAGTCACCTGGTAAATTCTAACTGTCCCACACTGGGTGCAGTGGGTATAAAGAGGAGCTGTGCCCAATCTAGAAAACATAGAAGTCTTAGTAGATGTATAAGTCAGAAGTTATTCAATCAAGGTGACTTCTGTAACTGTCACACCCTCTAGCAGTGTTTACATAGAAGAGAGGTCTCATTAGAATGAACCTGGGCTTAAATAGATGAAGCTGGGAGTGGGCAAAACAATAAAACTCCTAGAATAGCTAAACCTGTCCTCCAACAGTTTTGTACCTTAAAAGAAAAGAACAGTTTCTGGGCAAGTGGGGTATATTTTATTGGATTAATTAACTGAATTGAAGGAATTAAGGAAAGGCATGCAAAAGAAAAATGTTTCCCTATTTTAATATATGAAATATTTTTGTGGCATTCATGTCTCTCAGTGTGAAATAGTAGGAATCCTCTTGTATCTAATTCTAACTGATTACCTACTATCAGCCATTTCTACTATCTAGAAAATGTGCTCATAAATTCTTGATAAATATCCATACCTACCAAAATCATACCTGACTCAGACACAATCTATCAGTCATGTTTTTACAAACTGCAGAGTCAAGAAAAGAAAAATGCCTCGTATTTCTGAATTGCATTGTGAAATTCTTTGATTTTCAGACCTCTGTCATATAATGGATGCTTTGCAAAGGAAAAAATATCACTTAGCAGATGAAATTGAATAAATACCAACAAATTAACTACAGTTTTTCTCACTTTCCAGTAAGTTTTCCTTCCATCTTTAATTCCACATCCTCTCCTTCTGTATATAAATTTGATCAAAAGTCACAAAAATCACTAAATACACACAAGCAAACTTAAGTTATTGAGAATTATGTTACATTTTGTTATGTAACATAGAATTATGTTACTATTGTTACAATATATCATCTTCACTACCTATCTGAAGGGATTCCACAGTTAGTTCTGAGATTAATGCTGTTTTTAAGTATATCTAAGTAACCTCTAATTTAGAGATTGTAAAGAAAGCCTTTGATTCTGTGGAGACTGAAGCAGTTCATCGAAGCCCTAGTCAAACAGGGTGCTCAAACCCAATACATCAATATCCTTCGTGAGCTGTACTACGGATTCACCACCAGGATCTCACCATTCTAAAACGAAGTGATCATTGAGGTCAAAAGAGGGGTTCAACAGGATGACACTATTTCACCAAAACTTTTCAATGCCACCCTTGAGAACATCATGCGAAAATTAGAATGGGAAGGAAAGGGAATGAAGATAGATGGTCGGCTACTACACCACCTCCACTTTGCCAATGATATCATTCTAATAACACCAAGCATTAGCCAAGCAGCACAAATGCTGGCTGACTTCGACCGAGAATGTGGAAAGATAGGTCTACAGCTGAATCTAAACCAAACAATGTTCATGAAAAATGAACTATTTCCAGAGGCCCCATTCACTCTCAATGGAACAGACATCTCTGAATGCAGCAGTTATGTGTACCTATGTCGAGAAATCAACATGATGAACGACCTAAAACCTGAGCTGCACAGGAGGAAGAGAGCGGCATGCTATGCCTACAAAGGCATCGAAAAAAGGACATCGAAAAAGGCATCAAAAAGGACAAAGAACCTCTGGCTCCGGGCACATCTCTTTGACTCCACCATTCTCCCTGCACTAACATACGCCTCAGAGACCTGGACCTTACGAAAGCAGGATGAGAATGCTATTGGTGTCTCCAGAGAGGAATTAAAAGAGCTATGCTTGGAATATCACGCCTCACTCAAGTGAGAGAAGGAATCCGGAGCTCCGACCTCCATTGGAAATCAGATGGACTGGACATGTAAAGTGATTTGGAGACTACCGGTGGACTACAGTCGTTACCAACTGGATCCCACGGGATGTCACAAGATCACGTGCCTCCCACATACAAGATGATCAGACATCTTTGTCAAGACCCTGAGCGAACGGTTTGAGGCTCTTCATATTCCTGAAGCAACTAGATTCCATTGGGCTACATTGGCACGTGACAGGGTCCAATGGAAATGTTACTGGTGCCCGCTCGAGCAAATTGATGAATAACGGGATTCAGGTGATCAAGTGATATTTATGTTTTGAATGGTTGCCATTATCTGTTCTTCACATTCATCTTGTCAAGATGTAAAAATGAAACACAAACACAAATGAAAGCTTATGTGAATAAAATACAGCTGTAATACCATAAACAGCTTATTTCAATGGTGTGCTTGTACTTTAAAGTAAATACTTGGGTTTTGTGCTAATGTTCTTCCACTATCCACTTCTCCTTTTTAGTGTTCTCAGTTTAAAAAGTTTCTCAGTATTTAGTGCATAACTTCGATATAGCATAACTAAGTCTGATCAATGACAGAAAAACATAGTTATATATATATATATTCTCCTTGAAAGAAGGTGTAGAAAACTTTGATGTGATACAGTATCTGAAATTTTTATAAGGATTTCAAATGTTAAATCTGCAAACCCACATGTGACAGGATAACACTATGAATTCGCTTTATATGTACTAAAAAGTTTACCTATAAATTATTATAAATGTAAAAATGAACAATTAAACTCTCGTGTCTTTTTCTTACTTAATCTAGTTAAAAATACTTCATATATATATATATATATATAGATATAGATATAGATATAGATATATTGATCACGTGACTTCCCGTAGATCATCGATTACTTGAGCGGGCTCCAGTAACATCTCAATATGTCCTGTCACATGCGAGATAGCCCAAGGGCATCTGCCCACTCCAGGAACATAAAGAGCCTCAAACCATTCCATCAAGTCATGGGAATGAGGTCTATAATTGTTACTGGTATTTGGCATGTCAAATATGACACGGGTAGCTTTGCAGGCTTTTGAATATATATATATTCCAAATGTGTATATATATGTACACACTGTGGAATATTTTTTGGAAATCAGAGACAAAGTTTTAAGTATATTATTTTCCAGGAAAATTGACAAAGTAGTATTAAGAACTAAACTTTATCTTCATATTTGAAACATTAAGACTATATATGCTTGCCTACTTATAGAATGCAGTTGAATAGTTGATTCCATTTTTAGATGTTCAGATTAAGCAACAGAATTGATAATACTGTTCTCCTTCTTTTCTATATATTGAAACTTCACAGTTATGTCTTGCACATTACTCTTGTAGAACCGTATATTTTAAAATAGACCATGAATCCATAGCTGTCTGTTCAAAGTAATTCTTTAAATATCTGCATTTCTTCATTGTTTCAAGAAAATTATTTTAGTAATCTGATGTCTCATATTTGCAAATTGATGTATTAATTTGAATACCATGTATGATTTATACATGATTGCCTTATCTTTTATAAAATAAGTGAAGCAGTATTTATTATTTGCATTTATTTTCTTATATATGTTCATTATTATATTATGCAAAACTTTCAATTATTCTTGTTAATTTTAAAAACTGATTGATGTAAGTCAAGGAGTTTATGATTAGTCTTCATTTTAAGGAAAAAATTATTAACAGAATAATAGGTGAAAATGACCTCTGATTTAACATAGCTTTTTTTTTTTTGGCAAAGACCTTTAGGAAGCTGACATAAAAGAATTGCTCCATTTAATCAAGTATTTGGTTAAATTTTAAGTGTGATAGAGCAAACTTTATGTAGTTATATATTGAAGAATCCTTATACATCATAAAGTAAGAATCCACATACATTTAAATGTAAATAAATGTAAAGTGACTTATGCACTCAGGAAGTGAGTAATAACTTATTCTGTTTCTTTGCATTGAAAAAGCTTCTAAATCTGCTTTCCTGTGACTTTCAAAGCAGTCGGACACAAATTTATTTGAAAAAACACAGAAAAAGACACGAAAGAAAATAATACACACATAACCTGTTTGAAAATCATGTTGTGTAAAGATTACCAACTGCTAGTGAATGGTATGTTTGGTATGACATTTTTGAATCCATGATCAATAGATGGATACATTTTGGATAATGATGTGCAGTGATAATGTAAATTGTATCTTTCAATACTACATTTCTTTGTTTAATTATTTTTGTTCACTTTTTGGGGGGAACACTGTTGGTGATGCTCAGGGCTTACACTTGAGCCTTCACTCAGGGATCACTACTGGCAATACTCAGGGGACCATATCCATGCTGAGGATCAAAGTGAGTTCTACTACGTACAAGGCAAATGACAAATGGCTTATGCACTGTACAATCACTCTGGCACATTGCATGTTTAATTGTAATAAGAGATATGTTTTGCCTTTAATTAAACACTTAACACTACTCAATAAATCATATTTACATTTGTTTCCTATTATGGGAAGAACATAACTTTAGTGTTTGAACACCATAGTACTGGTCATTAAAAGTTACTAAAAAATAGGAACATGAACACAATTTTATGCCTAAAACCATTATTGTCCAAGATAGGACCTAGATGTTTATATATATTATATATTACATATTATATATTATATATGTCTATTTCTACAAATATGTTGGCTCATAATTAAGTGCCTGGCTAGCATGGTGATTATATAATAAGAAAACATGCAAAATTACTAGAATGTTGATAAGAACAGGATAAAAGAAATATAACTGAAAAATCAAAGGTAAAGTAAGATACAGAACTGTAAATTTACAATAAAGATAAAATTTACTAATATTTAATAATGTCTATCATATGCCAGCCACTGTTATAAATAATGGACTACATTTTTTTATTATTACTGTAAATCATATACCAATTTAACCCTACAGAGAATAACATCTATTACTTAGGTGGTCTTATGATGGTTATTTTATCCTTATTTTATCCGAAATCTAACAGCCTTAGATTTTGCTCAACTCTTTATCAAAGAGTGATAGCATGAAAATATGAATTTCCCAAAGGAACAGGAGGGTGAAGTCTATAGACAAGGCAGCTATTATAAACAGCAGTCCTTGTCATTTTCTTTCAGTACTTTATCTTCTTCATCATAACAGATAGCTTTTATTTGAAATAATCACCTTTGAGATGCAGTCAATCCACCATGTTAGACTTTTCATATAATTAAACTAATGCTTAGGGAGAGCAGAAGAATTGCCAAACTGTCAGGGGCGGATATGTAGCCATAAGCACATCTTATGACATAAGGCACCACCTAGAAATGCCAATCTCTTGGTTTTAGATTTTCAGAGAGGCAGTGCTACAGAGCAGTATCAGGAAAGTGTCCAGACACTCTTCTGATTATCTGAGTGCAATTATTAGTCCTGTCCCTTATGAACTGTGTGGCCTTAGGTAAGTTACTTACATATTCCATAGAGAAGATATTCCACATGCTACATCAAACACAATAGTGCTACTTCATTAGAATTTAGTAAGGATTCAAAGAAGTTGGGTTTGTAGAATACTTAAAATAGTACTCATAAGTGGCACTAAGTAGTATTTCAAGATCTGTTTCATGTGATAACAGAAAAAAAATATTAGATTTATAGATTATGTATTTTATGAAAGCATGGTGAAACAATCCTGGACTATCCAGAGGATATAATTAAAAAAAATTGAGACATGAGGAGCATCATTCCACAGAAAGTTCTCAAAGGTATGGGCAATTTAGTATGGAAAACAGAAAACTGCAGAGGCAGTAAGTGCAAAGCCCATTTGAAATAAATGTAGACAGGAAGACTAGTTCTAGTGAGTGGGTGGGACAGAAAGAGAAGAAACTGTTAAGGACCAATAGAAAGTTTATAAGCAATATAAAAGCATTTAAACCATTCAAAAACAATAGGAAACACTGAGTGTGAGCCACTGAGTGTAGCAGGGAAAATACAGGATTGAAATTACATTTAGAAAGTTGCAGTCTTGTAAGGAGTAATACCTGAGCGCAGAGCCAGGAGTAACCCCTGAGCATCACCAGGTGTGAATCCAAAAGTAAAAATAATAATAAATAAAAAAAATAGAAAACTGTGCTCTTGTGCAAAAAACTGGGTAAGATGGAATCAAGAGAACAAAGAAAACCACTGATAAAGTTTTAGGAGAGAAGAAATAAGTAACAACAATTGCTTAAAGGTTAATAGAAACCCTTGTTTCAAAATAAATAAACATGACTATTCCTGGAGGTTTTTCAGTTAAGAAAACTCTGAGTATCACCATCACATTAACAAATTTTCAATACAGGAAGAAGGTATGTATTGAAACCAAAAACCAAGGTATTCTGGTTGTGTAAGAACATTTCTGTAGCGACATTTGCTAACAAAGTACGTGTCGTCAGATACAATGTGATTAAATTCATTCCCACTATCTCCTCAGGTATGTTGTTTGGGATATACCATCTGTAAAGCAAAACATTTTTAGTGATTATTGCAATGTATAAAACTGGATAAATGTGTTGCTTTGATGTCTTAAAATAATACATGCACACTATACATAAAATAAAAGAGTACACACACATAGTTTGGGGGCTACACATGTCAGAGCTTACTCTTGGTTCCAAGTCCAGGGATTATTCCTGATAATCCAGGATATGCCCAGGGACAATATGGCACTTCGAGGCTGTAAGGGGGTTGGGGTTGGAAAAGATCAATGCTGAACTGGTTACCTGCTGTACTATCATTCAGGCCCTAACACACAAAGAAGATCTTAATACCAATGCCTTGAAAGTATGAATCATTTAATACATATTATGGTTCTATCAATTCTTTTGTGTGAAATTTTCAGGAAATTAAGTTTCTAAAGCAATGATCTTCATTTTTAGTCATGGAAAGTCTTTGTATTCAATGGTAAATTGATTGGTAAATTACAAGTTTACTGATACTTCAGATTACAACAAAATACCTTTTCAGTACAAACAGAAACAAAAGAAATTCCATGTCTTCTAAAATGATCAATTGCATTTCAGTTCATCATACTCTACTTCTGTGAGAGCTCCTTAAATATTACTTTGTTCCCAGGAGATAGCTTGGTCTCTACGCTGAGAAATGTAGAACTACATAACTATTGTTATTTTTTTTCTTCCTGAGAACAAATATAGAAAAAGGATGATCTTTGAAAACTTCAGATATGAACCAGCCTCTTACCCCTTCCTTCAAGTGAATTCTACTAATTCAAAATCTTTGATGAGAGACATTTCCACATACAGACCAACACTATATGTAAGCCCCTAACCTTTAGCCCTACTGCTGCGCCATTCCCTCAACATATACCACTCATGCTCATAAAGCATTCCTGCTCATAACTGAAATGTCCTCTTCTTAAGCACTTGATCACTTGATCACTTGACATCCTGTTATTTGTCAATTTGCTCTAGCGGGCACCAGTAATGTTTCCATTTGACCCTATCACGTGCCCAATGGCAGTGTAGCCCAATGGCATCTACTTGCTTCAGAAATACGAAGAGCCTCAAACCGTTCATTCAGGGTCTTGATGAAGCAGTCTAACCATCTTCTAAGTGGGTGGCCATGTGATCTTTTTATGCCCGTTGAATCTAGTCAGTAACAGCTCTAGTCCAACAGTTGTCTCCAAATCGCATTGCATGTCAAGCCCATCTGATTTTCGATGCCTTGGCAAACAAGACAGCATCCCTGACTCTCGATCGTGAGCAGAGATCAACTCAGGATTCCTTCTCTCACTTATGTGAGGTGTGATATTCCAAACATAGCTCTTTTGATTCCTATTTGGAAGACCTGAATAGCATTCTCATCCTGCTTTCATAGGGCCCAGTTCTCTGAGTCGTTATGTTAATGCAGGGAGAACAGTGGAGTTGAAGTGATATGCCGGAGCCGGAGGTTCTTTGTCCTTTTTAGCTATTTCAAATTACATAATTAATAAATGGATTTAATTCTAGGAGTCAGTACTATGCAAAAAAAAAATCACTTTGAAGTTTTACCTTTGCTTTGATTTCTATATACTATCTCATAACGAAAGAAAAATATTTTTAAGAATCTTACGGAAAATATACTCCCATAAGATAAACCAAGTTGTAGTATATATGTCAAACACTGTCTATTTAAAATATTAGCCATCCAAAATGAAATTGAGTTCAGTGTTAGTGAAACATTTTCAGATATTAAGTACCTGTTTTTTTTTTAATTACTAAAAATCGCAGTGTCACTTTAAAAAGCAAAAACTCTCTTGGCATCTTAGCACAAGTAATAATGAAATACAGCAGCTGGGATTTTAGCTGCTGTGACAGATGTTCAAAACCAGACTGGCAGCTCCCTCATGCACTAAATCCTCATTTAGGCATGGTGATGAGCAGCATCTTAATAATTCAGGGAGCCCTATAAATTTACACACAGGCACAAAACTTCTAAGAGGAGTAAAACGAACATTGTTTTTATTCAAAAACCACACTCAGGAGCTGAGGGTCTTTTCTTTCCACTTTGTCAGAAGTTTGAAACAGGTTTTGAAAATGTGAAGGATCATTTGGCAGACTATTAAAAAATCATTCAGGAATCTGAAGCTATGCTGGCTTGGTCTAAAACCTGGTGTTCCTTCCCAGTTGCATTACCTGGGGCAAGTTACTGACTAGTAGTGGAGTTCTTGTACTTAGGGTGCACAGAGAGGTATGTGAGAACTGCCTTTTCATAGACAGGAGCCAGGGTTCACGCTTTCTATTAAATGCACTATGTGTTAAATGCCATAAGGTATATTTTTCCTAGTATTATGAAGATTTTGTCATGGATATGAGTGTGAGCAGTATATGTTGAAGTGATTTGATCAGAGATATTTACTCAAAGTGTGAGAAGAAAAGAGATGTGAGACATGCTTATAACAAATAAGATGCAGTAAAAGGAGAGATATTTGTATTGCTTGGAATGTACTGAATGTTCAAGATACACTCTCCCCCAAATCTTTTTTCTTTTCATACTGAATCATATACAAATTACTTAGACGGCTGGCAGTTATATGGATAGCAAACAAAAAAATACCATGTCTATAAACATATAACAATAAAAAGGAAAAAAATGTACCATATGTAAAGTGTTCCAAGCCCTGGGTCATCCACACACAGTACCTAAGGAGTTCTTCTGTGATGCCTCTCATACAGGCTGTACTTTGTCAATGGTGCCACATATTATGAACATGTCTATATAAATTTCTAAAAATGACTACAGGCACTAATAGTAGAGAAGGGTGAGTGTAGTTTTAGGATTATTGATACAAATTATCAGATTTTATTCCAATAACATCAATATCATTGTATAAGAGTTGGTATTTCAACACACATTTAAGTCTCAGCAGCTCAGAAGCCTTAAGAAAATATTTTGAAATACAACACATATAATCAAAAAATTCAAATTAAATAATACATTTTAAGATACATTTCAATTTTCAGCCTCAGTTTTCATGACCCAATTTCACTTTAATAGCTGTGCCAATTCAAGTACCCATTACCATCAGTAGTTCAACCTTTGCTCTACCAACAGAGGGAAGCATCTTTATATCATCCTTTCAGACTTAGACATAACTAAGATCAAAAGATATTATAAGTCATCTCTGTGTGCAAAGGATCAAAATAAATATATAGTAAAATTAAAAACATGTTGATTAAATAAAACAGTAACATCGAGTGCAACTTTAGCTACAATCAGGAAGGAATCATTTTTCCTACTTCATTAATGTCTATATAAAAAGTACTTAATAAATATTCATTCAGTGGCTATTTGAATGAAACACAAAGAGCATTGACTATGAAATTACTCTCTAAGTGGTATAAATTTTCAGTCATCATTTTAAATTTTCAGTCGGTGCCATAGAGAAAAAAATACCAGTGTTAAGACATTTGTTAATCTGGGTTTGGCGCACAGGAAGGAATCATAGCAATAGCCAGGTGAACTTTAAAAAACAAAAAAATAATAAAATTTTTAAACAACTTTTTGTAGTTTTAACCTACAGCTTAAGTACAGTATCTTTACTGGTGCTTTTCTTATACTTGAATATTTCAAAAGCTGCATTTAAATATCGCATAATTTCTACTTGATTGTTATTATCTATCCATAAATGGTAAAAGCAGAAATTGAGTTTAGCCCCTTGCTACCCACCTGCTTGCTTCCTTTCTTATTTGGGCATTGACTTAGTTTTTATATAACTATTCTTGGGTACTTCACTAAGTACATATTAAAAATCATAAAGCATTGCTTTCAGATTTTTATATAAGCCTTGCACAATCATCACTAGTCATTCACTAAAATAATTTTCACTGTTTCATTACTCATAAACTCAAACCCATAAAAATGCTGGAGAATAGAAACTGTATCATGTCTGTATGGAATCATACTATATCCGGCCAGGTATGGTTACCTTTGTTTTCTGATAATTTTGTAAGTCTGGTTTAAAGTATAGACCTAAGTTCAGTCTTTATAAAACAAGGGAAGCATTTCTGTGTAGAAAGACTGGGTGACAACTCAGGTGACAAATCAGTTTGCATCTCAATGTTAAATTTGGTACATTGTTGGTATCTAATGTGAAAATGGTTCTCAATGCATAAAATCTATTAATATTTAATGCAGTGCTCCTGGATTTAACAAACTCCGCAATAATATAAAAAAGAGTAAGAGAAAATGCTTTGTATTTATGTAGCACATGTCTCCATGGAGCCCAGAGAATTTAGTTGACAAGGTCTAAAAATGGCTTTGTCAGGGAGAACAAGAAACTAATATTATCATAATTACTTTTCAGGTATTGAAACTGACACTAAGTCCATATGTAGGTACTAGCAAGAATATAATAGAGTCAAAATGATATGTCTGTCTTCCTCTGGCCATCTTCATGATCGACAGTGACCATACTTGGAGTTTTAGGCAGAGTTCTTATTTCAGTTTTTGCATACAAAGACAATTAACTTGACTATACAATTGTGTGAGAATTAAATATTCCATAATTTTTTGGTTCAAAACAGTATTACTTTGCATTATTTCAGTTTTCTTTAGCAATAGTTGATTATATGAGTATATTTTCTCTTATTAATTTTTATAGTCCTATGCCCAAAGCTTTATAATTATATGTATATTTTAAGGCATTAAATGAAATTATTTAGGATACATTATTTTCCCTAATATGTTGTTGTAATATGAAAAAGTCATGTATTGAATAAAGCAACTGGAAAGTGAAAAAAATAAAAATACATGCTTTGCCATTCATGGTTCCACTGACTTGTATAGTGATGGAACAATGATTCAATAATGGATTAAACTAGTTTGTGTGTGTGTGTGTATGCTGTGTCTGTTTATTATATGTGCTTGTATACTTAGTTGTTGAATAGATTAAAGGGCAAACAAATAGAGAAAGTTAACAGTGATTATGAAGCCTTTTCATGCACCAGAGTGATCTTGAAAACTTTGTAGATATATATTTCTGGCCATGTCTCAACTTTTCTGATTCAGGAGGTCTACAATGTTCAGGAAGTACATTATAAAAAAGTTCATTTATAATCCAAAAAAGCTCATGAATTCATATTTTAAAAGTTAATGATTGATGATATTGATGCTGGTTCATGAATGTCCCTAGCACTAAAAAGTGTGGCCCTACTGTCCCCTATGCTTCAAAGCCAGAGTAGCACTGCATCATCAGATCCTTACATTGAGCGATTCAGAAAAAAAATATAGTCAGGGAGAAAGGAAACTAAAATTGCCAAAGAATATTATCAAATAAATTTGGTTTTCATGTATTATCACTAACAAATAGCTGAATTATATTGCTATTTAAAACTGATTCATCTTTTATTAATGCAAATTGATATCTCATTTATGTAAACTTCTTTGTGACTTTAAACAATTTTAGGTAGTAATTTATGAATAGGTGTGGAGTCAAGATTTTAGACAGCACTGTTCATCTGCCAATTATATTGTCTGGGGTGAGTTACTTGATTGAAGTTTCAGTTTCTCATACAAAAAGTGGAAATTATATGGGCTTCATATAACTGTGAGCTTTGTATTCAAAGTATAGATAATGATACAAATTTAAACATAATGGTCTTAGAAGAATTTTTTGGCATGTAATACGCAATAATGGCTATTGCTATTATAGTGTTTAATTTTATTTACATCATAAATCTGAACTTAAAATTCTATTAAGCTCACTTTATTTGACATTTTATTTATATACTCCTTTGTGACAATTTATTGAGGCAAATATATTCAGAAATTACTACTTTATTTGTAAATTATACAGAATATTTGTGCAGTCTTTTAAAGATTGCCTCGTTCAGCTATACTCAGGGCTTATTCTTGTTCTACACTTAGGGATTACTCCTGGTGGTGCTTTGGGGACTATAGGGGATACCAGAGATCAAACCTGCGTTGTCCACATGCAAAGAAAGAGCCTTACACACTGTACTGTAGCCCCAATCCCTTGTCCTATGAATTTTAAAGAATTTCATAATGCACAAAGTTATTGTGTATATGTTCTATGTTGTTTTCAGAAAAACAGTTAACTTCAGTCACTAGAATTAAGTTTGAGTTAAAATAACAATAGAAGCATTTAATGAGTTTTAACTAGAATGCAAGCATAAAATTTTGTGCTATTTAGTTGGGAAATATAAGAACATATTGTATTACATAAATTACTTCTTACTAATTCACAAAATGTTTTCTAAACCTAAGAGACAAATAATTTCCTTAAGGCTATGCATAATCATAATTCAGATGCATGTAACATTTATAGAAATTTTATTATAGATCACACGATGCTTTAGTATAGGAACATTAGTCTACCATTTTGAGGCAACTTAAAGTTGTCTATTTTCATTTTTATATGAGAAAATGCCCCTTTCTTTTTTAGGGGGTCACACCCAGCGATGCCCAGGGGCTACTCCTGGCTCTTTGCTCAGGAATTACTCCTGGCACTGTGTGGGGACCATATGGGATGCTGAGGATCAAACCTGGGTTGGCCATATGCAAGGCAACCGCCCTACCCGCTACACTATCGCTAGGGCCCTATATAGCACTATCTTGGAAACTCGTTGTAAGCACTAAACACACATGTTATTTTGAGCTATTTATATATGTCAAGGATCTTATTAGCCTTAGCACACAATATCTCTGTTAACTCTTGAAAGCACTTCATGAGGCATGTCCTAATATAATTCACGGGAAATTCAGAGTCAGTTGCTTGATCAGACTACAAGAGATGATTTTTACAATGCCAAGTTCTCACATAGTGATATACATCTCACAACTACATAAAATAGTTTCAATTAATGTTTATATAGTATTTCTAAAATAGAGAATTCAGTAGTATCTGTTTCACTTCTTAGAGCTCAAAATTGTAAAAATTACAATAACCAAACTATCTCCTTCTCCCAGGTAATCATGCAAACACAAAATATGTAAATATATTTTACTTACTTCTTTATGCAGCCTACTTTCAGTTTTTTTGAATAATTTTCTAGCACTTTGTTTCCAGACTATCCATCATCCTTGCCATTATATGAACAAATTCCAAATATTTAATGATTCTCTTACACGATGAATCATTAACAGTCACTAGACCATAGGCACACATTTATAAGTACAGACTACATAGGAGACATAAGCAACTTTCTTTCAACAACATATTTTAGGTAAATGAGTACATCTCAGAAGAAGGGAAGCTATGAATTGCAACATATATTTCTTCTGTGCTTGTGATCAAATACAATTCTTGGAATTGTATTTTTACTCATCTACTCATTCTTAGTAAGTCATATATCCCTTTTCTTAGTTATTGCAGTTGACAATTTATCCTCTTTGAATTTTATAATAATAACTTTCTTCTTTTGAGATAAACTCACTCAGTATTATTATTATTATTATTATTATTATTATTATTATTATGCTTATGCTTTTTGGGTCACACCCAGCAATGCTCAGGGAGTAATCCTGGCTCTTCGCTCAGAAATTGCTCCTGGCGATGCTCCTGGTGGTGCTCCCAGGCATATGGGATGCCTGGGATCAAACCCAGGTCGGCCGCATGCAAGGCAGTCACCCTACCTGCTGTGCTATCGCTCCAGCCCTTATTTTAGAACTATATGTGAGGTAATCATAGTGATTGACTATATCCCCCAGTGTTTAACACAGACAGATATAAAAAAACAGGTGACTCATATCCTAATCAAATACTTGATTTGATAAATGTAATATTGACTGGAACAGGTTTATAGAAATATTGTTGATTTTTTAGTATTTTGACATCTTGATTTCCTACTCTAATATAAACCCATATTATTGGTTATTTTACCTCAATTTCACCATTTTGCTTTAAATCTTTAGATAGTTTAATCAAATCTTCACTGAACTGAGCAATTACTTTTTATCATTTTAAATGTCTAACAAAGTTCAAAATTTTCATAAGTTTTGGATATTAATATGATTATAAGTGGTATACCAAAACATGCCTATTTTCTCTCAGCTCATCTATATTTATATAAAAAGCTAATCACAAACTAGAACTATGCATCCCTCTTTTGTGCCCCTGCTCTTAGTGGCTGACCATATACTCACTGCTGTTAGACTTCACATGCCCATTTTCCTACTCATCATTTACAGATATTTGACCCTGAACATAGAAAAAAAATAGAACCTTAACCTCAGTTCCTTCATTTGTATAATGGAAGGGGTATTAGACATTATTACTCAGTAACAAATGATTTCATTTAATTAATTTCTTAAGCAGAATCATCTTCAAAAAATATTGACTGATAAAACTTGATGTAAAATGAAGTTAACTCATAAGC
Source organism: Cryptotis parvus (assembly GCA_021461705.1). Lineage (NCBI taxonomy): Eukaryota > Metazoa > Chordata > Mammalia > Eulipotyphla > Soricidae > Cryptotis > Cryptotis parvus. The sequence goes on along the minus strand of JAJIBD010031120.1, from coordinate 74,184 downwards.
ATCAATGGACTAAAAATAGTAACACTAAGAGTTCAAGTGGATGAAAATAATCAAGTTACCAAAAAGCACCTGGATGAGACAATTATATTAAGATTCATTTAAATTTTTATCAGTTCAATTTTAAAAAATTAATCAATTTTTTGTATCTATTAACTACTGTAAATGATAGCCACTACCCACTAGAAGAGGAAAGCTTTCCCCAAAAGAAATACAATAAGTTAGAGTGAGATATAATCATTCATTAGATTCTATACAGTGACCAGATACATATCCACACATAATCTAGCAAAGACTTTTGAACATCAGCTATGTTAATGGACTTAGAGTTCATATATAGATTGACATTGTGGGTCAGTTATTGAAATCCTCTTACCCAGAAAACAGAAAAGAGAAATGGTAATTTTGGTTCTCAATAGGCTAAACAATTTCATTTTGAATTTCAAATATGTCTAATATAGACCTTTTCTATATATTGTCTTTCACAATTTCCTACATAAAAATTGTCAAATGATACACTGCCAAGTGATCTTAAAACTGGAAATTGATATAAAATTTAAAATAATTTGTGAGACCTATATTAATATGGCCCAGATTTCTGTTGTTGTTGTTGTTGTTGTTTCTGTTGTTGTATTTTGGTATTTCAAGAGTACTTAGCTCTTACTCTGGCTCTTGCCTTAGGGAGTAACACCTAACCTGACTTATGAGACTTTATGGAGTAGTCAGATATCAAACTCTGTTAGTACTTTACAAGGCAAATATCTTAACAAATCTACTACCTCTCTAGCCTTATCTAGTTTATTAACAGTTGTCTTTTTTGATCAGTGAGAAAAAGTAGGTATGGGGTGAAATGTAAAGAAGAAATACAAATATGAAAAATGTAAAGGAAACATACAAATGGGATCACGATCACGGGAAGATCGTGATCGTGATCATGATTGAATAACTTTGAGATGCACAATTACAAAGTTGTTCATGATTTGTTTTCAGTCATACAATGTTGCCAGATCACAGAGCAGAAAATTCACTGAGTTTGGAGAAACAATTCTCAGAATGGTTCCAAAAGTTTACAAGTGCGCTTGTATCACTTGTCTCCCTGTTTTTCATTGATTTGCTTGAGCGGGCACCAATAATATCTCCATACATTCTGTGGCATGCTAGAGTAGCCCAAGGGCATCTGCTTGTCCAGGAAAACATAGAGCCTCAAACCATTTGTTCAGGTCATGGGAACGAGGTCTATAATTGTTACAAGTTTTTGGCATATCAAATACAACATGGGTAGCTTGCCAGGCTCTGCTGTCACTTGCTTCTTGTCTTCCCGTTGTTCATCCATTTGCTCAAGTGGGCACCAGTAATATCTCCATTCATTGGAATGAGGTCCATTATTGTTACTGTTTTGGGCATATCAAATACACCGCGGGTAGTTTACCAGGCTCTGCTGTGGCTGTGGGTTCATCCCATGCTAAGTGGGCCTGTCTTTTTTTATGTCAGACCATCAACTATTCATGTGGGTGGTATACTCTCGGTAGTAGGCTGTCAGTTTGTGCATTTACTTGTTGTGCTACACCTGTGCAGAGCCTTTGCGTCTGCCCCGTATTGCCTCCTGCAGGTCACTTCATAGATAGGAGGGTAGTTTAAATGTGGCAGTTTATCTGACCATGTATACTATACTGGCTGGTATAAATATTCTTTCATGCTGCCACAATCATCATGGGACTAGCTAGATCTTACCAGCATATTTGCCTGGCCATATTGGATCTCTAAGTAATTCTTCCAGGGAGAAATGTTGTTTGCCTCCAAGTAAGCAAGCATGGCTCTCTGCTAACTCAAGGCAACTAAAATACAAAACTACCATGAAGTAAAGACTAGACTCTTGTGAAGGCTTGGAGAAATATTTAACTGGCATGAGTAAAGTGTTTGGTACTGATGTATACCTTTGCATTCTGAGACACTGGTTCATCTCAGAACCCATCCCCCTACCCTGCAGAGGTATTTCCTAGGCAGATCTTAAGTTGGTGATAATTGCATCTAAAAAGGGCATAGGTGAGGTCATGGGAGAAATTACTTGAGGGCATTTAACTCTTCCTGCTTTACATAGAAGCGGGAGGTCTGGGTTGCAGGGATATAAGAATAGGCTGCTTCCTCTCTTTGCTCTTTTTTGGGCTCACTCTTTTTTGGGTCGCTCTCGCTCTCTCCCCTTTCTGCTGGCACCTTGTCTTTGTCTCCTCACTACAGGCCCTTAACAAGTGGTGGCTGCTTTCTTGGCTTACAGGTGGCCAGAGTCCTAGCTGAGAATCCTAAGGACAAGGTTTTTCCTATTGTTGATTTGTGTGCCTGAACCTGTGTTAAGCAAAGCATTTTGAAACTTTGCTGGATTCCTGCCTCCTTCTCTGTCCGTCAGTTGCAGATCCCCTGGGGCAAAAGGGAATCCCTGACCCTGCTCCCGGATTTTTTTGCAGGGCACCGCAGCGTTTCCCCACAGTTACTAATGAACCACATGGCTGCAAAATTCCCATGACCAACAGTGAGAGATCAGCTTCTCTCTTGGGTGGAGTTACAAAGGATATATGAATAAGGAGAGCACATGAAAGGGGAAACAGCAGACTGGCAAATGTCTCCTTCCATTCCCTCGACAACTTTCACTCTGTTAGAGATATATCAGGACCACAATTGGAACTAACCTCAAGGTTTTAAGAATTTTCTATTCCTGTCTCCAGAAATATTGTTTTTATTTTTGTTCTCAATGGTCATGATAATAACAAAGAGTAACTGTTATTGACTGTAATATGATTATTTGAGGTAAGCATAGCCTAAATTATAGCAACAGTCAGACTACAGTGTTGGTATTCACCTATGTGTCACGTATTGCTGCACTGGTATTCACCTATGTGTCAGATATTTCAAAACTATCAAGTTCTACACAAGATTATAATTTTGCCTTAAGATGTCCAAATCTATGATCTGTAAACATTCTAGTCATTGAAAAGAAGCACCACACATAACAGTAAGCCTAGGTTTTTTTATATACTCAACTTCCAACCAATTTAAGTAATTCTAAATTAAATTTTTCATGTGATGCCCCACTAAAAGCAAGTATGTCCAGCGAATATGAATTCTAATTTAATTAAATATAGTATCACATTGGAAGGGCTGTACTCTCTATAATCTCTTGACTCCATCACTTGATCACTTGATCATTTGAATCCCGTTATTCATCGATTTGCTCCAGTGGGCGCCAGTAACATTTCGATTGGACCCTATCACGTACCAATGTAGCTCAATGGCATCTGGTTGATTCAGGAATATGAAGAGCCTCAAACCGTTACTTCATGGTCTTGACAAGGAAGTCTGACCATCTTGTAGGTGGGCGGCCACATGATCTTTTGACATCCCGTGGGATCCAATAATTGACTTCATAATACTCTGAAAACTTTAGTGAGTTTAGATGAAAATACTAGAAATATAAAAGTGATGACTACATATTGCTTCCATATACAATTTGTAATTTTGGGGGGCCAGAGCAATAGTACAATGGGTAGTATGTTTGCCTTTCACACGGTCAACCTGGGTTCAATCCCAGCATCCCATACGTTTCACCAGGAGTGGTTCCTGAATCCAGAGCCAGGAGTAACCCCTGAGCATCTATGATAGTGTCCAAAAAATCTGTAATTTGGTAACTGCAATGACAACACAGTTTAGTCTCAAGACTGATTAAAATTTAGAAGCATTTTCTCGATTGATGTTTTCTTAAATCCATATATTACCCATTTATGACAAATATTTTTCATGGGTGGCTAACATTTAATGTGATCAAATGTTATCATAAAGGAACAATGTTAAACTATTAAGACATTGTCTATATGTTAGTATTTATATTTAAATTTCACAAGAATAAGAGTACTGTTTCTTGGATTATATTGCAGTTAAATCTATTAGCTGATAAATGTGTTTGTAGAAGAAAAAAATAAATATGTTCTATGAAGTCAATTTTGGGAGAAATTTCTGTCTAACACATGTGATTATTCAGAAGATTTTATAAAATCAAGCACCATGAATCTCCCTAACCAAGCAGAAATACCTACAATGATTTTAGCATAGTTTATTTTCAATCAGGGCAGAGATTTTGGGTTGGATTTCCTTAAGCTGCTTTTTGTTTCTTTGCACTGTGTCTAGAGATCAGTGATAGACTTTTTTAAAGATTGTTGTGATTATCAGTGGCATTTCTGGAGGTAGCGTAAGAATTTTTAAGGTAAAGAAGAAAAGAATTTAGACAAAATTCAGCATAAACATTTAACCAAATAAAGCAATTATAAAGGACTGGCAGAATATTTATACTATTATACATTTCAAAGCATTGGTGACCACAGACATTGTCCATAAAAATGGTTTTAAAATTTAAGATAAGGTAAAACTAAAAATATACACTAACATAAATTTATTATCAAACAGAAACTACTATATTCTCAGTGGAAAAAGGATAGAGAACATATTGACAACAATTTTAAAAACAGAATATATAGTATATAAATGAACTTCAAGTGACAAATTATACAAAATGTTACCATTAGGAAATATTTTTCAATTACTAAGTTAGAGATTAGAAAAATTAACTGAAAATATATCATGGATTTTTGTTAACTAGCCACCGTACTAACACCGTATCATCAATTGCATCAAATAAAAATATTTACTAGTTTATCTGCACTTCTGTATTCATCACAGCACTATTCACAATAGCCAGGATCTAAACAACATAAATGCCCAAAACAGAAAACTGGCTAAACAAACTATGGTACATCTATATAATGGAATACTATGCAGCTGTCGGAAAAAAACAAAGTTAAGAAATTTACCTGCAAATGATGGACATGGAGATTATCATGTTGAGTTAGTCAGAAGAAAATGGATAGATATAGAATGACTGCATTCACTTGTGGGATATAAATATATACCAGTGTTGTACTAATTGTGGGAAATGGTAATGCCAGACTAGAACTGAGCATTGAATTTACGCAAAGGGATTTACATGATAATCCCAAAATACCTGTAGGGCAAGCCACAATGTTTAAGAGAAGGAAGAGAGAGAAACTGAGAGAGAGGGAGACAGAAAGGGAGAGAGTGAGAGAAAGAGAGAGAGAGATAGGGACAGAGACAGAGGAAACGTGCCTGCTATAGAGGCAGGCTAAGGGAGAGGCGAGGGAATGTGGAGACATCTGTGATGTGAATGGGGCACTGGAGGAGGAACAGTGCTGGAACACTGTATGACTGAAACTCAATCATGAGCATCTTTGTAATTATATATCTCATGGTGTTATAAAAATAGACTCAGAGAGGTGCATTTAAAAAATTTAGTAGTTTATAAATTGATTGGGGACATATCTCCTTAGACTATAACTTCTTAGTACCCTCTACTCTCTCTTCAGAAGCACAGTATTTTAGTATAATTACTTAATGCAGTGTTGACTTTTTCTTCAAACTAAAAATAATTCTTATTTTAGGACCACGATATGTACCACCTTGCTTTAGCACTCAGTACTGAAGAAACATACAAATATAAAATGAATAAAGTAGTTTCCACTTAACTTAATGAATATATTCATTGTTAAGATAGTGACTCAAATTTTATGAAAAGAATAAAAATTCATATTATATAAAGAAATACAATTACCAACTATTTTAAATGTAATGGTTCACATAAATTATACCATTAAATATCAAGGAAGATCTACCAGATATTATTTTTCATCATGAGAACATTACTAACTTGAAGTGTAAGGAAATTAAAATACCATGTTCAGAGTAACTTAGTTTATTTTCTTTGCCAAGATTTGAAGCTTAGTCTCCACAAAGTCCAAGTTCACAAAGTTAGCTTAATGTATAGTAATATAAAATGTATCTCTGGGTAGTTATTTATAATGGAAAATTATTTCGATCGCGATCTTCCCGTTGATCATCTATTTGCTAGAGCGGGCACCAGTAATATCTCCATATGTCCTGTCTCATGCCAGTAGAGCCAGGGGCATCGGCTTCCTACAGGAACATAAAGAGCCTCAAACCATTATATTAGGTCATGGGAATGACCTAATATAATTATTACTGGAATTTGGCATATCAAATACAACCCGAGAAGGTTGCCAGGCCTGCCTAGCGGGAGGCAAACTCTTTTAAACACCTCCAAATAAAGCATTTATTGATGAACTGTGCGGCCGCTTGCGCCACGTGAGCCGGGCTGTGATGGGCTGGTCTGCTGCGTGGAGTTCTGACTAGAGGGAAGTCCAAATGTGGAAAATGGCGGCGCCCGTGGAGTGAGGGGAGGTGGTCTGGCTTGTTGTGAGGCTCTGACAAGGTGGTGGGCCAGGGCTAGAACCCGCTGTGCCTCCCGACTGCCTCATGAACGGCTGTGCACAGGGAGAGCAGGGAACAGCTCTGTCCCATGTCTGAGAGTCTCTGGACCAGCATACCTGGGCCAGATTGAGGAAAAAAGCTGCGGCAGGGTGGGTGTCCATGATCCGGGCTGTGATGGGCTGGTCTGCTGGGAGGAGTTCTGACGAGAGGGAAGTCCAAATGTTTAAAATGGCGGCTCCCGTGGAGTGAGGGGGTGGTCTGGCTTGTTGTGAGGCTCTGCCGAGGCGGTGGGCCAGGGCTAGGAACCCGCCATGCCTCCCGACTGCCTCATAAGCGGCTGTGCACAGGGAGAGCAAGGAACAGCTCTGCCCCATGTCTGAGAGTCTCTGGACCCTCAGAGGACCCTCAATAATGGAAAATTATTTAGCTGTATATATGTAGTTGCGTTGCTATAATGGATTATAGAGAACTAATATGAAAGTTAGAACAAATTATGTATAAATATGAAGAAGTTTCTTAGTAGTTCATACATAAGATGTATGATAGATGTTTTGAGAGAAGATGAAAATTTATATAATGTGTGAGTATTAAAGAGTTAATATTATTGTAGAGCTTTATGTGCTAATATGTCTCAAAATAACTAACTATAAATTTAAAACAGAACATATATTTCTCAAGTATTTGTACCATTTATTAAAGAAACAGCAAAAAATACATCTTTTTTTCTTCACTGTCTTCAAATTTACAGAATTTTCAAGTGATAATTATACCTTAAGAGATGTGTGAAATTGAGGGCAAATTCTAATGTTCATTGCACTGTGAAATTCATTGTGAATTCTATAGAAGGTCAATAACAAACCAGAGCATATAAAACTGCTGTGTTGACTCTACAGGGTGTATTGTATCAAATAAAATATTTTGAGCACACTCTTACATATGTATAGAGCTTGATTTCACATGAAGATAAAGAAAATTACAAAGAGAAAAGAGCATAACTCAGTAGTCCAGAAAAAGACACATCCATATCAGAATAAAATAATCTTAATAGATGAATCAAATTTATGGGCAAGATTACACCCATTATTGGTACATCTAAAGTGTACTTTGGGTCAAAGAAATGGTTCAGTAGGCTGGGTCAGTGTTTTGCATTGCAGAGGTCCAGATTCCATTCTCAAACCTTGTTTTTTCAATAGGAACCACCAAAACAGAGAACAGAGTAGTCCTGGACCACCACTTGCCAGGATACACCTCGTGTAATAAATAAATGAAATAAAATAAAAAAATAATCTATGACTTTATAAAGATTGAAAAATATTTGTGGGTTGCCTATTAGATAACTTCTTGAAAAGCATAACAGTGAACAAAATTCTTGTGGGTGAAAATATCATCTGTCTCTATAGGAAACCACAGTGTCCACAGAGAAAATCATGCAGAAAAATGTTCATTCATGCATATAGGACTCAGCTCTGTCTAGATGCCACACAGGCAATTGAAACCTTAATTGTGATGTGCTGTGTTTCTATTAGTCAGACATCCAGAATGTGCTAGCTCCAGCAACTTCACCATGCTGAGCTGCATGCAAGAGTGTGAATCTAGTGATCCAGGAATGTCTCTTGACCTATATTTAGGACAAGTGATGACTGATTTGCAAGGAACATGAAACTTCCTTTTGTAATATTATCTTCCTGCAAGCTTGAGCATGATAAATAGGCTCTAACATCAGTCATTTAAAAATCTTTTTAACTCATGATTGGTTCCCCTTTGGCAACAGTGGAGTGCTTCATTTAAGAGTGCAAGAGGAATAAGCCTGGGGAAATTGAGTTGCTACTCACCATAGAATTAAGAAGCAGAGGGCCAAGGCTCAAAGTACAGTTTTTTTCTGCCTCCTCTGATCAAGTTAGTGATTTACAATAACCAAGCAACCTACATTTGGAGATAGCACATCCAACAGTGCTCTAGGGTTTATTTCCTTTTTTTGCGGAGGGAGGGGGGAGAGTCACACCTGAAGATGCTCAGGGATTATTCCTAGCTCTGTATTCAGGAATTACTTTTGGTGGTGCTGGGGGGAACATATGAGATGCTGCGTATCAAACCAGGGTTGGCCCATGAAAGGCAAATGTGTAGGACAAGGCAAGATTACTACCCCTCCGGGCCTTTTATTTCTGTCCACATTCATGCTGGTAGCGCTATGGGAACCATATGTGGTGCTGGGGATTGAACCTAGGTTGACTGGGTGCCCTGCCACTGTACTTTATAGCTCCTCAACCTACAATTTTAATAGTCTAATATCTGTTGTTATACTAAATATTTCTAATAAGCAGACTAGAGAACAAAATTGGAGAATGCTACCCATACACTTCAGAATAAAAGCTGAGGTTTAGAAAATTGGTGGGTGCTGTTTTATTAGTCTATTTTTATCAAGAATTCAGCCATCACAGAAAATTCTGGCCAGGCTAACCAACAGTAGACATTTTGACCTGAATTCAAAAAGAATTTAAACCATTTTTTTTTCTTCATGAAACTCCGATAAACCAAGAGGATCACGTGGGATGAGCTTCAAAGACTCTGCAATTCACTAAAATTGTAGGAAAAATATGACGTGTTATTTCCTGAAGAGAAGTTGCATCTTTTTTATCAGATTCTCAAATGTGTTTAAGATGCCCAGAAATGTTGTATCCATTTTAGATGAGATATATTTTTGCTCCTTTGGGATCAAAGAACCAGTAGTTCTGGGAATCAATGCAAGTTTTAGGTAAATTCTCTCACTACACCTTAAAAGTCAAGGCTTCTTCAACAACCTATCAAAAGCACTTCCTTGCCTTGAAAGCATTGTTTAGACCCTAGCACAAAAACTAAACTCTGAATCTACAAACTTCAAGTGTGTACTAGCCACCATAGTTAGAAGAATTATGCTAGTTGTTATTTTCTCTAGATACATCACCTTCAGTTTAACCAGTATTCTATTCAGTATACCAAAATTTCTCAAACAGGGAAAGACAGCAATATCTTTTGTATAGTTTATCATAAGTCATTCTGAATACCTTCCAAGAGAAAAATATTATATCCATCTCATTAGTCTGTCATAAGTACTACTCAATTTTTACATTCACAATTTCTTAAATCACCATTATTTCAAATTGTTCAGATTTCTCTTTAGCTGCTACATATTAAATGATGCTTATCACCATCTCTTTACTGTTATATCGTTGTGCAAAATTAGAATTTTATTGGTTTGTCAGATTTAATCGATATTTTTTAAGTGACAGACTGTCCTATGAGGTTACCAGTTAATACTTTATATGTGCTATTTTTCAATGTATTTTTGTACATATGACTAAATAATATTTTCCCTATTCTCTCAAATTTTATTTGCATACATCTGGATTGTCAGATATTTAAATTTATATTCTGCATCACCATCATCATCTAATCCACATATTTATTTTAGTCTTCATTCTGTTAAGCAAATTAAATTCTTCCACCAATCATTTTGCTAAAGTTTCGCTGTCATAAATTCATTGATTGGCTAAAACTCAGTCTCTGCTAGAAGAGTGATATTTCAGTTATGACATATGCAATGCTGTTTGAGGCCTTACCGCATGATGAAAATGTTGGCTAGATATAAAATTTTTGGTCTACACTTTTGACCATCTTAGCTTTTTTGCTTTATTTGCTTCAAGTGTTGGAGATTTCTGAGAAATCCAAGGTCAGTGTGGCATCTTGAGCCAGCAAGATGTATGATTATATTTTTTACTGGTGACTAAGAAAAAATATTTCTAAGTGTTTGTTCTGACTCAATTTTCAACTGAAAAAACTGAGTCTGAATCTATCTATGTATACATATTATCTTTTTGTCTGATTCATGCATATTCATATGTGTGTATTCCTCTTAATCCTTTTTATCTTTCATTATTTTAATTTAGCTTTTCACTTACAGTGTCTATTTGCTATTTTTCTACAGTATATTTTTCATGACTGCTCTTCCAATTAATTTGTTTCTGCGCTTGTTTTTATTTTCCTAAACCTTCAAATTGACAACGATTTACCTCCTACTATCTCATTATGTCTTTCTTAGTTAATTATTATTAAATTAATCTGAATTTTTGGTTAATGGATTTCACACACAGAAAAGTATAAAAGCTTTTAAAGATATTTCAGGTGAGTTTTATGTTTTTCCTAGTGGAGATGACAGAGAGTTCCATACACTCCCAACCGACACACAAAATGCACTTCTCCATTATCGTACTTGAAAAAATGTTTACCTAGGAGAACCAACAAGGACATGCAATAGTTTTGATGAGAAAGTTTGATAGATGTATAATGACATGTTCATCATTACAATATCATAGAGTATTTACCACCCCAATAATACTCTGTGATCTAGCTATTCTTTTTTTAATTTATTTTTTATTTTTATTTATTTTTTTGCCTTTTGGGTCACACCCGGTGATGCTCAGGGGTTACACCTGGCTCTGCACTCAGGAATTACTCCTGGCGGTGCTCGGGGGACCATATGGGATGCTGGGGATTGAGCGCTGGTCGGCATGGGCCGGCCGTGTGCAAGGCAAAAACCCTACCTGCTGGGCTATCGCTCGGCCCCAAAGACTTTTTTTTTTGCTTTTTGGGTCACACCCGGCAATGCTCAGGGGTTTCTCCTGGCTCTGCACTCAGGAATTACTCCTGGCGGTGCTCGGGGGGGACCATATGGGATGCCGGGATTGAACCCGGGCCGGCATAAGCCGCCGCGTGTAAGGCAGATGCCCTACCCGCTGGGCTATTGCTCCGGCCCAGTGTGATCTAGCTATTCAACTCTGTTCTAAGGCCTAACAACTAGCATATTCATATTATATTATTGTCTTTTCCAAAATTTCACAAAATTACATCACATTGTTTCCTATAATACAATATGTATTTTCAAAATATGCTTTACTGCATATTATTCATTCAAGTTTAAAAATAATATTGTAAATCATGTAATTCTATGCCTTTATATTTCATTTCTCCCCATTGTGGTTCATCAGTAAATGCATGACATGAGAGCCTACTACTGAGAGTATACCACCCACACGGCAGAGCCTGGCAAGCAACCCATGTCGTATTTGATATGCAGATGGGCACTGGTGGAGGGATGGGTGCTGGAACACTGTATGACCAAAACCCAAATATGAACTTTTTAATTGTATATCTTTGTAATTGTATATCTCACAGTGGTATAATAAAATACTTAAAAAAAACAAAAAAACAGTAACAATTATAGACCTCATTCCTATGACCTGAAGGAAAGGTTTGAGGTTATTCGTGTTCCTGGAGCAAGCAGATACCCTTGGGCTACACTATCATGTGACAGGATGTGTGGAGATGCTACTGGTGCCCACTCTAGCAAATTGATGAACAACGCGAAGACAAGTTACAAGTGATATTTCATTATTTGTGGTGCTGAATAATATTTCATTCTCTAGATGTACCACAATTTATCAGTTAGCCTACTGAAGGATATCTTGTTTTTCCAACTTTGGGAATTATGAATAAGGTTTCAATAAACATTATTGCGCAGGTTTTATTGCCAAAATAACTTTGACTTTTCTGGGTGGATACAAACAAATGTGGCTGCTGGATCATTCCCTCAGAGTATGCTTAGCTTTGTTTAGTTTTATATGTTTAGTTTTGTGAGAAATCAGAAACTGTGCCCCTACATGGAATTAAGAAGCTTTAATAAATAATGCACCCTCCCACCATTTGGGCCACACTATTTCTATCCTAATGCTTCCCTGCACATTGCATTGAACACAGTATTCTTTACTGTCAAACCTACATCAAATTGAATTGCTAAGGTGTGTATTGCTGGAAAATGAAAATGAAGTTCAAACATAAGTGGGCCCTGACAGGCGAACCCCTACACGGTCACTGTGATACTTTGTCCCTTGGTTACAAAAAGAAGCAGTTCAGTTTGGAGAGTCTAGCCGCAAGCCACAAACACACTCTAGATATTTTTGTAGGGGCCTCTTCCAAACTGGTTGGTTAGTTGGGCTGGGGCCATTCTGGAAATACAAGTATAGTCTAGCAGGTTCTTAGCATATGATGAGGTGCTGCTTATGTCCAGTGGTACTGGGGGTCATTAAGGCTTACACTGCGGTGGGGGTAACGGGGACATGCAGTGCCAACGACCAAAGTCAGGCCTTGAGCATGCAATGCCTGTTCTCCACCCCTTTGAGCTATCTGCCTAGCCCAATAATATTTTTCATAGATGAAAAGTTTGTGTGGGTCTCAATTTTGGAATGAGCTAAATAGGTTGTCTTTAAGGAAATAGAATTTTTTTCTCTTTTGGTCAGTTTCATTCACAACAATCTGAAAGTTTGGTTAAAATCCACTGCAACAGTAAAAATCAATGTGGCTTAAAATTCATAGTGGTGAGACTATCAAAAAACAAACAAGTGACTGTTTTCCCTTTATTGCTCCACCTTTCACAATTGCAAAGCAACAGATGATACTCAGACTAGACCTTGAAATTATGTAATGTCAGTTCCTCAAATTCTTTTTCTTTTCAGTGTATATTGTATGAGAAGCCATCAAGGCATTACTCTTGGCAGATATTGGAGGATCGTATATCTTGGTGAAGATTTGACCTGGGTCAGCCAAGTTCAATGCAAGTACCCTACCCACTGAACTTTAGTCACTCTGGCCATCTTAGACAAACTTTTCTAATAGTCTGTGTAGACGTCTCTAGTTGGATAAGTTGGACAGTATGCATATATGCAATGTGGACATAAGCATGTAAGTATAAAGAACAACTACTTTCTTCTTAACTCAGATTTTCATTCATTTATGCTAAATTCTGATCTATAGAGATCATCAGCAGTTCTAGATGACAAATTCCTAGATATTTTAAACTTTGTGTAATATTTAGCATATAGTCATACTAGGGAAACCACAATCTATGGACTGAGGCAAACACTAACCAATATAAAATCAACAGATTAAAAAGTACCTTTACCAACCATATATAGTAATGTCAACAGTTTTTCTATAACTTAGAACTTAATTGAAAGATCCTTAAGTTACACAGACACAAATATGTTAATATAGCACTCTCTATGTGACACTGGTAGAAATAACAATTATCATAAAGAAACAATATGAACATCTGTTAAGAAAATGCATTATCTCTCTAAGGAATTTTTTAACAAGGGGATGGAATAATAAACATAAGAATTATTTTACTTCTTCACTGGCTTTTAGAAGCTACTGTAAGCAAATCCTCACCACTATCACCAATACCACCATCAACAACAGGATATATATATGTATATATATATATATATATATATATATATATTATGCTTGGAAAGATAATAAATAATAAAAGAACAAAAAAACTATGCCATCTAAGGGTGGCATGTGCAGTTGTGGCCCAAGAGAAAATTTCTTGAGGACCAGAATGGGGAACACATTTATATAGAGATGTTACTAATTCTGTTTAAGGGTACAACTTGAAACTCCTAAAGGTTCAAGCTCCAATCAGTCTATCTGATTGGAGAGAAATAGTGTATACTGTCAAAATCTTTGCAAGCCATCCAGTAAATTTGATATGTAAGACATAAATGAGTAAAGGGGGTAAAGCAGAAGGTAGTTTTAAATTACTCATAAAGCGTGCATGCTACAAAAATAAGAGATGAAAATAACTCCTGCATAGATTGCATCATGCAGGAGATGACTTCTTTTTGCCAGATTTATATGATGTGTCAAATAAAGAGATATCCAACACACATTTAAAAACAGACACCAAAAAGGGGAGGAGGGGTGAAAAAATAAGCAAGTTTGGACTGAGTTCTGGAAATGGTGAAGTTCATATTGGCTGTAATACTGAATTTTTACCAGACTGAGAAAAGTAAAATGTCAGATACAATTTTGTGTGCAGAACGCTACATGACATCTTTCAGAATTTGGACTCTACTAGAATTTGGAGCCGTACTGTTTGTACGAAGACACTGAAGGATATCGAGAAGGAAGTGATATCAGTGTGATTTCTCCCAGGTAATTAAAGTAAATCACTTGCTAGAAAACTGAATCTGTAGAATATTAGTTAGTGATGCCAAAATGGAGACAAACCTGTATGCGGTAACTTGAGTACAAACATAAAATAAAACCTTTTCTAATTTAAGACAATGCCTCCATTTTTTGTCTCTATGAGATAGAAAATATCAAACAAATAGATGATATGTAATATGATGTGTAGGAATGTTAACAGTCATCAATTTATTGCATCTCTGTGATTGGTTGAATTCTTGACATCATAAACCCCAGTAACTTAGAATGTAACCACATTTATTGGAGGCGGAGTGATAGTATAGCAGGTAGGGCATTTGCCTTGCATGCGGCTGACCCCAACCTGGGTTCTAGCCTTGGCATTCCCTATGGGTCCCCGAGCACCACCGGGAGTAATTCCTGAGTGCAAAGCCAGAAGTAACCCCTTAGCATCACCGGGTGAGACCCAACAAAGCAAAAAAAAATAATAATGTGACCAAATTTAGAAATATGGTCACTGAAGATGTATTGAAAATACCATTACTGAATAGTAAATCTCAAGTCTGTAAACAATAAATGTGAACAGAAACACATATATACTCAGGATAAGTATGTGTTCAGATGAAGACAAAGATGAAGGTGATAGAACTATAATCCAGTAATGCCAAAAGTTAACATCAGATCACCAGAATGAGTTATGATGTAGGCTGAAGTGGTCTCTTACAACCATCAGAAGGAACCAACTCTGCTGATGCTTTTATCTTAGAAAGTCAGTCTCTAATTTATTTTTCAAGCTCTCTGTTTGTGGTACTAAGGAGTAGCAAACTACAAAACACAATGTGTCTATCAATAACCAGCAACACAAACTAGTAAATTTCAGCTTTTAAATAGTCTCCTGAGACTTGAAGGTAGAAATGCTATTAACTTAATTTTCTAAGTTGGATATTTTTTTCAGGATGCTTGACACCTGATTGCTTTCTTTACCAAAAACTAAATAAATAACAAAACTAAGAATCACAAGAAAATTATTCTGCATTAAAAATAAACCTTTGATGTGATCTACCACAAACGTGTGAGGGTCAGAGGTTAGGTAAGATGTAGTAGAGAACAGCATACTAATACATGTCAAAAGTGATAATAACAGCCTAGAACTGAGCATTGAATACAGGCAAAAAGATACACATGATAACCTATAAGTGTATATATTGTAATCCACAGTATGTAAGAGAAGGAAGAGAAAGAGAGTGAGAGAGAGAGAGGGAGAGAGAGAAGAGATAAAGAACCTGCCATAGAGGCAGGCTAAGGGGGAGTAGGAAGAATTGGGGACATGATGGTGGGAAATGGGCACTTGTGGAGGGTGGGGTGCTGGAACACTGTAACACCAAAACCCAAACGTGAACTTCTTTGTAACTGTATATCTCACAGTGGTATAATAAAATATAAAAATTTAAAAAAAAGCTGTTGAGTTTCAATTGCTACTTGGTTCTAAAGATTCCATATGACAATTAACATCTTTATATACGCAGTAATAGCTAACATCTTGGAGAAGCCCAATTTCAATACTTTTATTAATTTGAAATAAGTTATTTCCCACCAAGAAAATCACCCATATGCATTATTTCTTAATGGTCACTTAGCAAATTGTCAAATCAGACAAGTGTCAAGAAATGTAAGAATACTGCCAAAGAACAGGGCAATGGTTTGCATTATTAGAGTGCTCATAGCAAGATAATTTAAAAATTTTTTCTTTAATAATTATTTTAACTAGTCAAATTCAGAGTAAAATTGCTCATCTTCTAGAGAAACAGAAATACTAACCATAGTGATGTTTCTGAAGTTCCCACTCTGTCATAATTAGCAACTGAGCACCATTATCTTGTTTCATTTCCTTATAAAGAGCCTTTAGCTATAAGCACTTCCTTTTTATATTTCTAATCTCATTAAGAAATCACTTTTTAACATAAGTGGCTTTATTTTTTTTTCAATTGGCCTTGCAAATATTCATAGCTACTATGAACCTTTCACCTCTTATAAAAATCTATCTAGTTTGGGATGTCAGTTTCAAAGAACACCATTCATGATAACAACACTCTACCACCAGTCCCCAAGCCCTTTCTACATTTAGACGTGTGGAGGGGTAAATCATCTTAAACAGGTTTTTATTCTACTTTCCTTGGCTTGATATTTTACTGCCCTCCCTATAAAGTATCAGTTATTTCCCTGGCACTAACATACTCGGTACCTGCATGGAATTTATCCACTAACTGTCTACAGTCTGTGTGGCTCCTCTATGCTAGTTTCCCATTTAAACTCACAGATTTTGCTAAACCCCATACAGTCTTGGACCTTTGTTGTTATCCCACTTTATTAAAACTAGAGTGATTACCATTCCTATGGCCAAGATCCCATATAAAAGTTTACTCCCATATTTTCTGGAATAACCAGACAGTTTTTTTCTGTTTTCTTACAGCTATTAACTCTCATGATAAGGATTTGCAAGAACACTGAAAGTTCCTTGAAGATAAAGAGTGTTTCCAATGTAATCAGTCATCACGTACTACATCCACATATCTAATCAAGAAATGAAATACTTCATTATAATGTTCTTAAGTGAGAATGAAGACTACAAATTTCTTCAACTTCCTGAGACATTAGTTCTCAGAACCTGCTCTCAGAGCCAATGATGTTAATTTTATATATATCCAAGATGTGATCAATGATTGATTCCAATAATTATTGATTCCAATCTTCACTCCTCTTGCATCACATTGAAAATTTGTTAATCTTACTCCCTCTATATTTCTCTCATTGAAGCATTTTAAGAAGCTTTATTCTGAAGAGAACCTGCTCCACAAATCTTTATTTGAAATGAACAACTTACTGTCCTTCAAGCATGCAAACATCTTATAAAATATAGAACAGTAAAACATCAACCAGACTTTGAACTGACCTTGCCAAATCTTCAATCATATTTACTACCTTATTCCTTTCTCAAATTATTTATCATGAGATTAAATGTTTTCATTTTCCTCTACTCTTTACACTTTACCTTAACTTCTTTTCTTTCATAATCCAATGACTCTGTGGTAATATATTTGTGATTCACTTTCATTATACTAGAATTTGTCATAAAATCTCACTTACCTCACTTAGAATATGAGATCAGTTTCTCTTAGATTTTCAACCAGGACATGCATATAACACAGGGACTTTAGCATCCCTCAAGAGCTAGTGTTCCTTTATTGTCTCTTTTACTTATCTTGATATCAATTCCTGTACTTCCAAATTAACAAACTTCCCAATTGGAAAATCTGTCTACTAAAGTTAAATTCTTAACTTTAATATACCCAATGTTGAAGTTATTCCTAATAGTTACAAATTTTGAGATAGTTATCCTTTTGAGATTCCAATTGGAGTGTCTGAGAAACGCCTGAGAAAATAAAAGCATAGGTAAAAGATGAACATAGTTCTTATTTGGAAATATTTTGTATATGTCTTTGCAACATTGACATATATTTTATTACTGAACAAACTCAGAATTGTAGTTCAGAAAATATTAAGTAAAAACAGTGTGGTGTTATTTATAAGTTAAGAAACTAATTAGAATCACCAAAATATATCATACTCTGATGACAATAACATCTTGAAAATGATCATAAGATACCACCACTGTAATTGTGCTTAAAAAGTGTACTATCATTAACATTAATTTTATGCAGTTATTTGTCGGGAAGCGCTGCCGGGGTCCCCGACAGTGTCGGGACAGAGGTTCTCTTCTACCTCCGAGGACGCCGGGAGAACAGATGAAAACTCACGATTCCAGTGCAGTTCCAAAAAAGGCTTTTAATAGTACAAAAGCTCTTTCACAGCACTCCAATATAATGAACAAACTCTAGCTCTGGTCCGAACTTAGACCATACAAGAGAGCCCAAGTCTCCCACCAAAAAAGAGAGGATCTCACCCGAGCTGAGTCCTACCCAGAAGGAGCAAAAGGCCAAAGAGCAAAAAGCCAAAAGCCAAAAGCTAAGAGGCCCAAAGCCAAAAGGTGAAGGATGAGGAACCAAAAGGCAAAAGGTGAAGGGGCCTCAAGTCAGCCCCTTATATACACCAAAGTAATCCAACCGGGAGGGGCATGTCAACAAAGAACTCTAAACAGAGTGTAGTGCCACACTTTATTGCAGGTATAAACAAAGATTATGCCAAGGACTAAGGAGATTATCTCTTATGTAAAACACTGGAAAGAGAGAGGGCTGATATAAAGTAATACATCTTAACTTCATGAGCTTCATGTAATCTAGATGGTACCCACAAAGTCCTTCTTATTATTATCTGCACCAGGGTGATTCTAAGTATCTTGTTCTCTTGTACTGAAAGGGTCACTCTCGCCTGCTTAGAGCAAACTAGTATGATCCTTCCTATAGTCTTCCTATAGTCTCAGCGTAGCCAGGGTGGTAGTCTCCTGGTAAATTCTAACGGTCCCACGCTGGGTGCAGTGGGTATAAAGAGGAGCTGTGCCCAATCTAGAAAATATAGAAGTCTTAGTAGATGTATAAGTCAGAAGTTATTCAAGTTATTCAATCAAGGTGACTTCTGTAACTGCCACACCCTCTAGCAGTGTTTACATAGAAGAGAAGTCTCATTAGAATAAAACTTGACTTAAGTAGATTAAGCTGGGAGTGGGCAAAACAACAAAACTCCCAGAATAGCTAAACCTGTCCTCCAACAGTTATTTAAAAAATATATATGAATAGTAATATGGTACACTTGATAATAACAAATATGCAAAGAAGAAATAATTTTATAATAATTGAATAAACACTTTCTCAATCTATTATTATGTCTCATAGAGATTACTTATACTTCTGGGAATATTTCATTTGCCCAAAAGTCAAGTATTTTCATTTAAATAAACTTGTACAAGCTGTTTAAATGCATTGCCATTAGATAAGCTTAATTGCACAAGTAAAAATATAATGACTTGCAAAGTGAACCATACCTGCTGATGTAATTTGAGTTCTGTAACAGGGGATGCCAATTAACTAGTTCCGATGGTAAAAACTACCTCACTTTTATTTTATTTATTAAAGAAGCTGATATTCTTATGTTTGCAGTTTGACTTGTAGCTAAGAAATAATCTAGACCCAAAAATATGTAACTAGATATTCTATTGTCCTTGATTGTTTACAGAAATATCTTATTCATGCCACTGTCTCCAATGTCTCCAGCATCTCCATTTTGCCTTAGATAGAAGGGTCCAGTAATTTGCTTACAGAACATGAATTTGAAATTAGTCCAGACACTGGTCTACTCCAAGTAATACAAAACAAAAAATAGTTTTCTTCCTTTCTATTCCATTAGATAGAAACTATTCATAAAATCATAGCATTTATCATTTGCAGCCACTTTTCATTTTGTATATTTATGAAGCCCATTCATTCATTTTACAGGAGAGGGTATTTCTAATACACTGCAAAAACAGTTTTATCATTTTTGAAACTTTAACAACATAAAGTACATTACATTAATCAATGTGCTTTTTTCTCATAGAAAAATGTGCAGTACAGAAGAAGTCAACTTATTTGAAAGAACAGGGGAAAGAAACAACTCTAGCCCACATTATTAATTTTGACAAATATTCTAGGAGTCTTAAATTATTTAGATTAAAAAGTCAGGGTCAGAAAGATAGTACAGTGGTGTCGGGGATGCCTCTTGGGTCCCCGACAGTGTCAGGACAGAAATTCTCTTTTACCTCCGAGAACGCTGGGGGAACAGATGAAAACTCCCAAGTCCGGTACAGTTCCAAAAAAGGCTTTTAATAGTACAAAAGCTCTTCCTCAGAACTTCAATATAATGAACAAACTCTAGCTCTGGTCCTAAGTTAGACCATACAAAAGAGCTTATGTCTCCCACCAAAGAGAGAGGATCTCACACGAGATGAGTCCTACCCAGAAGAAGGAGCAAAAGGCCAAGGAGCATAAAGCCAAGCAGCCAAAAGCCGAAGGGGCCTCAAGTCAGCCCCTTTATATAAACCAAAGTAATCCAGGGAGGGTTGTGTCAATGAAGAACCCTAAACAAATATAAAAGCGCAGTGCCACAACCTATTGCAGGTATAAACAAAGATTATGCCAAGGACTAATCCTGAGATTAGTTCTCGTGTACTGAAAGGGTCACACTCGCCTGCTTAGAGCAAACTAGTATGATCCTTCCTATAGTCTTCCTATAGTCTCAACGTAGCCAGGGTGGTAGTCTCCTGGTAAATTCTAACTGTCCCATGCTGGGTGCAGTGGGTATAAAGAGGAGTTGTGCCCAATCTAGAAGACATAGAAGTCTTAGTAGATGTAAGTCAGAAGTTATTCAATCAAGGTGACTTCTGTAACTGTCACACCCTCTAGCAGTGTTTACATAGAAGAGAGGTCTCATTAGAATGAACCTTGGCTTAAATAGATTAAGCTGTGAGTGGGCAAAACAACAAGCTCCCAGATTAGCTAGATCTGTCATCCAACACAGTGGGTATGGCTTTTGCCTTCCATGCAGCTGACCTCGTTTCAATCCCCGGCATCCCATATGGTTCCCCGAGCACAGCAAGGGAGTAATTTTTGAGTGCAGAGCCAGGAATAATCTCTGACATGAGCACTGCCAGGTGTAACCCAAATGCAAAAAAAAGAAAAAAGTCATCTCTCAAAAATTTAACAACTCTCGCACTTAAGGGAAATGATTTTACCAAATTCCTGATACCATTTTTACTCACCATTTTGAGTAACATTTATCTATATATAAAAGACTGTTCTAAAACGTCATAAAATTATGAAATATAGATGGATGTTCATTTCATGATTCATTTAATTCATTAATAATCATAAAGTTATGATCAGGTGACATTACATTTCAGAAGGAATAAGCATATAGAGGAAATATTTAGGAATTAATAAATAATAAATAGAACAACCAATTATAAATTTCAGCAACTAATATTTTTCTGGGTGTTGTTTTAGACTTGATTAAAAGTTAAAACTGACCCTGTGTTTGTCTTGCTTTGTAATCCTGGGGAAGTCATTTCACGTCTCAGGATATTAAGTTCTTAGAAAAATAAGCTAAATAAGATAACCCTTCCACTTACAAGGAGTAATAGAAAAACAACAGCAGATGGCATATACAATCTGCCAAGTCTTTATCAAATCATCACACATTATTCAATAGGATCCAATTACTATTATCTTCATTTTAAGTATTTGGAAACTGGGTAAAAAGAATATGAATACCTTGCTCAAACTCATGTGGTGTAAAAGTAGCAGCAGAACTAGCTTCTATGCACCACCATGAGTGATCCCTGAGCAAAAAGTCAGAAGGAATCCCTGAGCACCACTGAGTATAATCCAAAAAACAAATTTAAAACGTGGCAATACTATCTATCACCCAGACATCAAAGCAAAGTATCATAAAGAATCCATTGTTTCACTACTAATGCTAAGATGTAAAGATATTTTCATGAAAAGTGTTGTGTTTGCATAAAGTATTGAAGAACTCATTCTTTCAATTTTGCTGTAGGGGAAACAGAATGAGAAGTAGAAAAACTGAGATTTGATAATTGTTAAAATTTGAATCATACTGTAGGCTACTATTTATGGTATTGATGTATAATCCCATGCACCCCATCTCCACCAAAGTGCCCAAGAACCTCCAGCACTGTCCCTGTGTCACCCTTGACAGTTCTCTTTATTACCATTCCCAACCCTTCTACTCAACCCTTGGTAATTTGAATTTTGCAACTAAGTTTTTATCTCAACTTTTACTGCAACTTTGATCCCTTGGTCCTTAACTTTGTGACCTTCTGTTAATTATTTACAGTTAAAGTTTGTTTGCTCATCGTGAAAATATCAATGCTCACCAACCTCACAAAGGTTTTGTTTAATACAGCATCCTTTGTTGTAGTGAGGGTAGAGGGAATGATGAGGCAGACTAGAAAACATAGAAGGTGCTTGATGGTCTTTAGCACTCTGAAGTCATACCATAAACAGAAATGCTATTGTAACCATGCATTCTAAACCACAATTAAAGACAATACAGATACATGCTCCTTTTACACAGCCCTCGTTCAATCAATTTTGTTTCCTTTTCTCATTTTTAAACTGCAGTACTGTGCTGAAATGCAGAACTTGAAACTAAAGCTACATGCAACACATTTTAGTGTAACCATTCATAGAAGCTCAAATAATATTTAAAAATGAGGCCCATGCAGTAGTACTGGAATTAAACTTAAAAATAGATAAGTGTACCCATACAGTTTTATACTACTATAGAAATATAAAGGCTGAAAATCCTGGGAACTTCCTGAGCTAGGACTTTACATTCATTCCAGTAGCATGCAAGTCAAGATTAATCAAACGTATGATCATGACACTAAGCCATTAGTTTGATCTTAATATTTTCTATCTTTCATCTAATACACTTTGCGTTCCAAACCAATCCTTATATGTGCAAAGAATTAAATTTGTCTTTCAAAGTTATGTTGTGAATAAAGAACTTAAATATATCAAATATTGATAAGAACAACTTAAAATTACTCAGGGAATAAATAATTAGAACTGTCCAATTTTCGTATTGTAACAATTAATCTCCAAAATCAGTCCCTATCCTATCTGACAGCTGTATTTTAATTAAAGAAGTAGAAAAAAAATAGGAAACATCTCTTGGCATACAACTTCCTTTTAAATTTTGAATGACAAAGGCTTAAGTGAATATATAAAAAATGGTCTGAATAAAAATAAATTGAAATAGGATTAATTTTGACGAAGATTCAAGGATAAAGATTAAATGAAGTAATTTTCTCTACTAAGATTTTGAATTAAGAATCACTTTTCTTGCTATGGATTTTTGACCCTCATCCCCTCTCCATCCATTCCCAGGATATACCAGTTAAAAAACTGCAATACTGGGGCCGGAGCGATAGTCCAGTGGGTAGAGGGTTTGCCTTGCAAGCGGCCGGCCCATGCCGACTCAGGTTCCATCCCTGGCATCCCATATGGTCCCTCGAGCACTGCCAGGAGTAATTCCTGAGTACAGAATCAGAAGAAACCCCTGAGCATTGCCGGGTGTGACCATCCCCCCAAAAAAAAGCAAAAAAAAATTGCAATACTGATGCAAAGAAAGTAAAATAATATTTGAAACTTAATCAGTTCAATCTTTTCAATTATGGGCTTCTGCTATTCAAAAGCTAGATCAGTACAAATTGTATGCTAGTTGTTCTCCTAATATTAAAAGCATTCTAAGTTGAATAGTCCATGTCTTTGAACAACATCCCTAATTTTTGCCAATACTTCTACATTTTGTGTCCTGTCCAATACTATGACAGTGATACATAGGATAGGCACAAGTTTGATACGAGTCTGAATCTGAATCAAACTTGACTTTATGAATAATTTTGGATAAAACTGTTTTGGGTGAGGAGAGAGAGAGAGAGTGAGAGTGACAGAGAGAGAGACAGAGACAGAGAGATCAAAGAGAAGTAAAAATATTGAAGCTTCATTTTTATCCAGGTGTGGCTGCAACAAACCAAGCTTTAATGCAGAATTGATTTGACAGAGCCTCTACAGAATTAGGCCTGTCTCAAAACACCACCAGGAGTAATTCCTGAGTGTAGAGTCAGAAGCAATCCCTGAGCATCACCGGGTGTGACACAAAAAGCAAAATAAAAAAAAATGGCTCTGAATGATTTTTAGTGCAAAATAAAATCACACCTGGAAAACAAATGAATAAATAAAACCAGAGTGGAAATAGGTCATATAAAAACAAAAAACAAAATAATGTAACCAATGACTTTAAGATCTTCTTTAAAAACACATAATAAATCCTTAGCTTGGCTTATATAATAAAGAAAAGATAAGCTTCTGTCTTCAAAATTAGAAATTAAATAGTAAAATTATAAGATATAAAATAAAATATCAAAACACTACAAAATCACTGTGTTTAATACATATCAATACATATCAACTAATTTGTAAACCTAGAAAGTAGATAAATTTTTATAAGACATGGCCAACCAATACTAGAAGAAGAAGTAGAATACCTAATCAACAGTTCACAAATATGAAAATTTTAAGAGTACATTGGAAATTCTCCCCAAACAAAATCACAAACCAGGTAACTTTAACAGTAACTTTTTCTAAACATTTTAATGAACATTCTCAGAACCTTCAACGTATTGAAGAAAAAAATATTTTCAAACATAATTTTATAAAGCCAATTTTCATCTGACAGATAAGGACATCACACAAAAGAAAACTATTGACATATATATCTCTCATGAACAGACATGCAAAATATTTCAGCAGAAAATTAGTAAATAAAATTCAACAATTCATTAAAAATACACATCATGATCCATTAAGCTTTATTCTAGTTGTCAAAGTTTTAAAAGTTGTAATTCAATAAAAATAGTATCCAATATAACTAAATCAATATAAATCACTATCTTCAATGAAAGAAAATTAAAAGTCATATAGTCATACCCCTACCCCTCAAGGTGTTGCAGAGCCTGACTGTGTCACCTGGCTGCGGTGCCCAGCTGTGTCAACAGGTGGTAGACAGGAGACTGGCTTGTCTTCACCCAGGACTCTGCCCCGTGGACCCTGGATTGTTGATGATCTGACATAGAAAAATATTGGGTACCTTGGGATGAACCCAGAGCCATGGCAGAGCCTGGCAAGCTACCCGTGGTGTATTTGATATGCCAAAAACAGTAACAATAATGGACCTCGTTCCCAAAGAATGGAGACGTTTCTGGCACCCACTCGAGCAAATTGGTGAAGGGGAAGACAAATGATACAAGAGATAATCATACCAATATATTCTAAGAAAGTGCTTGATAGTATTCAGCAACCCTCATGATCAAAACTAAAAGATATAGTTCAACATAATAAAGAACATATACTATAAACCCAAAGCTAATGTCATAGCCAATAGTTAAACCAAAATAGTTTTTCTTAAAAGCAAAACAAAACAAGTCTATCCACTCACACCACTTTTAATTTTGTATTAAAGGCTATATTGAGAGCAATTAGACAAAAGCAAAAAAAAAAAAAGTAATCCAGGTCAGAGAACTGAAACTATATTTGCATATTGTGTGGGAACATACAGAATAAACTAAACACTTCATTATAAACAATGACCACAGGATAGTGACTGCTTAAAATATCAAATAACAAAACCTTTTTGTTATCCTATATTAAAAATAGAATGAGTAAGGAATATTATGAAAGTAATATACAATTGTATACTAAAGTATTAAATACTAGAGAATAAATTTATCATAGTTATTAAATATGTCTATGATGAAAACTAAGACACCTTAAAAATTCTAAGGTAAGATATGTCTGAAATATTTGTGTAGTCAAAATATTCATTAACATAAAAATGTAACCTGAATAACTGGAATAACCAATATAGTTAAAAATTCTGAATATAAATTAAAAATTCTGAATTCTGGAATGAACAATAAAGTTAAAAATTATATATATATATACATATATATATATATGGAGAGAGAGAGAGAGAGAGAGAGAGAGAGAGAGAGAGAGAGAGAGAGAGAGAGACTATATGGCCCCTGGCATGGAGTTCAGACTATAGTAAATGGGACTTAGTGAACCTAAATACTATAAATTACTGACTTGCCATATTCTATTAAATTTCTTGAAAATTAAATGATCTTTTCAGAAACTTATAACTAGGTACAGCAGAATAAAAATGTACCAATGTAGTGATTTAAAAGTTTCCTTTATGTCAATGTGTAGGGATTAGTCAATTTTTTAAATGTCTTGAAAAAGAAAATGTTGAATAATAATTTTAACTAATTTAGTATTTATTCATACATGAATGAGAAATGTATAAAGTGAATAGACTTAGTAGTCTAAACATAGTTTCATATGAAATTACATGTGAGTTTTTATGTCATGTATATAACTTCATACAAAAGTAATTTTAATTAAAACTATTAAAACATCAATTTAGGCTCTGGTATTATGAAAATTATCACAATTCCTGGAATATTTCCAAATGTTAAAAGCACTTCAGTGTGAAAGATGGATAATTTTTAAGGAACATGGATTAGTTTGTGCTCTGCCAAATACTTAGAGATTGACATGCTCCTTAAATCTTTCTTATATAGTTTCAATATTTTTAAGTACCAGGCTGAGTAGTAAGTGATTAAAAAGTCAACTATGTTTTGTTCACAGTGATTCAGAGTTGTAGGACCACAGGACATTTGCAGTCAATTAAAATTAATAGTTTATTTATTTCAATCAAACTTAGAGAAATTAGGTATGCTTTTATCAAATGAAACACAGTTTTCCTTTTTAGGAAATGATGATTACATTCTCTAAGGTATCTAATGACATAGCTCACAGTCTAAGAAATAATGTCATACAAATTTAAAATAAAAGAAATGTATCTCTCTCTAGAGACTAAGTAAAGCATCACTATCTTTTATTAGAAAAGAACACATTTAGCAAGTCTTCATGATATATGGATGCTATAAACATATGTTTGAATTTTTTTTTTCTTTTTTGGGTCACACCCGCGATGCTCAGGGGTTTCTCCTGGATCTGCACACAGGAATTACTCCTGGCAGTGCTCAGGGGACCATATGGGATGCCGGAGATCGAACCAGGGCGGGCACAGGCCGGCCGCATGCAAGGCAAACACCCTACCCGCTGGGCTATCGCTCCGGCCCATATCCTTGAATTTTTTATAAACTCACAAACCTCAGGGAATTAGTAATACAAAGATAGTAGATGATTGAAAACAACAGAAACAACTTTGTCTCATTTTAGGGGAATTCTAACTGAGCAGCAAGTCTCATTTTATTGGTCAATCAAGTAGAAACATTTGAAACATTTGATTGATGGAATCCAAAATGCAGCCTCTAAAATCCTGGATTAGTTAAATCTTCTTACAAGAGGTCACAGATTAGTAGGAGAATCACTTAGATGTCACTGAGTCTAGGTGTCCAGGATATTCAGAAATCTCCATAACAAGGAGATGTTCAGACATTCAATCTTCATGCAAATCCAGGAAGCATGGGGAGGGGGCGTAGGGCCGTGTGGGGAAGGAGGACAGGAACTGAACAAAGCTTATAACTTGGCTGCCCAAATGCTACTTGTGTGGGAGTCCTGTTCCTGTGAGGCTATTAATAGACAACTAATCTGTACATTGTGTATAATGGAATTTAAAGAAACATTATTCAAAAACTAGGTATAGTAGCATTAACTTCAGATCTCAGAGAATTGTTTCTAAGCAGATGAGGTTGAGACTATAATTAAATAAATAGATTCAAGGGAAATTCACACTAAAGAATAGAGTTTACAACACATAAGCTTTACTAAGAAGGACTCATAGCTGAATTTAAATTTTGAGAATTCTAAAATTGGGAATGGTCTTGACAATTCTACAATAATGCCAATGAAGCAATTTTGTTAAGCTCTTCAAGGATGGCAGGATTAGTACTAAGCATGCTGAGCTCTTTACATACATTAACTTTTTTCATCCTCCTATACACCCTGTGAGGTAGGTCATTGTAATACCTACATCTAAAAATTGGACAAAATGGATATTCTGAAATTCAATCTGTTCCATAAGAAAGAAATTGCGAAATTACAGGATGAAAGAAGGAAAAATAAGGAATAAATGAGTGTGAGTATGTTCTCCATGACACTTGATTTCTATGACACATTTTTCTCCAGTGTGGTGGGAGGGGTTGTGAGGGGTTGACAGGAGGGATACCGGGGACATTGGTGGTGGGAAATGTACACTGATCGAGGGATGGGTGTTTGAACATTGTATGACTGAAACCCAATCATGAAAGCTTTGTAACTAGATTTCACAGTGATTCCATTAAAAATAAATAAATACAAAACTAAAATACTATATTATTTTAAAATTCAAGAAATTAAGATATTTGAAAAACTAATGTTTTCTGACCTGCTTTACACACTGCTGATCCTACTTGGATCCCTGGCACCATAGATCCATCAGAACAATGACGTGAGTATCCCCTGAGCACTATGGGTGTTGCTCAACCCAGCCTCCTGGACAACAGAAATGCAATTTCTATTATCTGCTGTAGGTAGTGATATTCAGATAATTTCCATGACAGTAATATGCATAATGAGCTATTTGAACATAGTTTTATTTACAAAGTGGTAATTTATAGTGTATGTAGTAATTTAAAACATTACATGTATTACAAAGTCATAATTTAAAACAATAATTAGGGGCGGAGCGATAGTCCAGTGGGTAGGGCATTTGCCTTGCACACGGCCGGCCTGTGCTGGCCCAGGTTCGATCCCCGGCATCCCATATGGTCCCCCGAGCACCGCCAGTAGTGATTCCTGAGGGCAGAGTCAGGAGTAACCCCTGAGCATTGCCAGGTGTGACCCAAAAAGCCAAAAAAAAAAAAAAAAGTAGAATTTAATGATTTTCTGTTGAGGTCTTACTTGGGATTGCAGGTGAATAACACATAGTGTTACAAATCAATCAACCACCACAAGGATCTACATCAGCAACCATGCCTAATAGAGCAGGTTCAGATCTATGATAAGCAAATAACCACCACTCTACCACAATTTACTCTGAAATTTAAACATTCACTTGTTACTTGTCTTCCCATTGTTCATCAATTTGCTAGAGCAGGCGCCAGAAGTGTCTCTATTAGTTGGGAATGAGGTTCATTATTCGATATGCCAAAAACAGTAACAATAATGGATAAACTTAAACTTTAAGAAATTAAAAAAGAACTGAAATGTGGTTTGAAATGAGAAGCACATGAAAGATGCAAAACATTTCTTATTATAGTATCTGTTCATTATCAGAAAATGTTCCGTCTAAAAACCACTGAACGAAAGTCTTTTTACAATCTATCAAGAACTAAAAAAAGAAAGTAAAAATAAGCACAACATAAGATTACTCGGTACTATCTTAAATACTATATCACTTTTAGAAATGCTGTACTTTAATAATGATATTGACATAAAAATATGATAGTCTTTATTTCCACAATAAAAGAAGTACACAATGTGTAACCATGTTTTAAAAAGACATACTCTAACCCACATCATGACAGAAAGAAAGACAAAATACACAACCCATCATTATAAGATTTTGCTATAGGTTTTTTCTATATTAAGGTAATTGCACTCTGAATCAATGAGCAGTAATCATTTCCTAGATCCACAATTAAGAGAAAGGAAAAAACAAATACCAAGTTTGCCTAAAAAAAGAAGTCCACACACATTTTAATGGCAAATATCTAAAAGTCTCAAATTTAAATCTAGGGATGACTACAAAAGGTATTAAAAATAATGCCTGAGGTCATTTCACTCAGTCTGTGCATTCTTTCAGTATCGGAAATCTGACAAGCTTTTTTAACTATTCAAACAGTACAGAATAGCCAGAAGCTGTGATTTCTTCAGATTAGTAAAGGGTAACCCAAAGGAATTGTAGAAGGAAAATAAGAGTCAAGAACTGAAGCTCTATCTCATCAGATTTGTTGACAGTGCATCTTAGGAGACAAGACTTTATCTTCAAAGTGACATGCAAGTTGTGCTCACTGAACCAGCATCCTATGCAGGGCACAGAGCCAAACTAGCTCCAGCTCAGAAATAGCCGTTAAATCCTGGTTGCAATTATGCTGAATCCTCAGAAAGATGTCTGCTACCCAAGGAAAAGATTACTTCTATCATAAAGAAAAAGAGACATATAAAAAGTATCACCCTTTTCACTATTTTACTTTAAACTGTTCTTGCTTTAGTTTTTCCTTTATATTTCAGAAATAAAAGCAGCCCAGCAGGAGAATGGACAATATCCAATGAAACCAAACCCTTAGATTCATTGAGGATTCTATGGACAGTGATGTAGGGATACTGGAAGTTTGACTGGTGGTGGGTGAAGTCGCACTGTAGCCGTAAAACAAATACCTACAAATCAACATTGCCTCAGCAATATTAAATAGAATTAAGGAGATTCTTAGTTGTTTTTTCCAGTGAATTGTTAGGAAAGTTAAATGGATACAGTGAGAAAACATGGAAAAGAAACCTACAGAAGGAATTGAATCATCTCTTCCTGTCTGTCTAAAATATCTATTTTGACCTAAAAGAATCTTTAGGAAATGGAATCATATCACTCCCACAAGCATAAAATGAGACATAAATATAAGTCAGTACCTCCTCTTGTCACTTACTAGATTAGAAATATTGGATACATTATCTACTGAGATTTTTTTTAACATTATAAAAATAAATCTACAGTCACCTTCTCTTCTACACATTTTGATGTGCTTGAAAATGTCTGCTACAAAATTATAGTTATTGTGTTTCATTTCTTATTTAAATACTTATCTATTTCAAAGCTAATGTTATGCTATCAGAAATAAGTGATTTTTATGCAGAATTCTCTTTTTAATCAAAATGACTCCAGTCTTTCAGTTTTTGTCTTTTAGTATTTTTTAATGTTTTCTGAACTTTCCAAGTTATCTCACTCTTTTAGGTCATTTAAAGTTCTGTATTTAGGTGACTGAAAATTTAACTTACTGAAATCAAGGAGATGTGATATACTAAGTATTCTATAGATAGATGATTACAAGGTACTGAGTCAGTTTAACTAGAAATAGACAGAAGAGGAAAAAGTGATTCAGTCACAGTAAACAACTGAGAACAGGAAATAACTTTATTCCAATCACCTGAGTATTTCCTCGCACACCCAAAGCATTAGGGCAGCACTGTTGAAGCTCTGATAAGAACCCACCCACCGAAATATTTGAATGCTCATCCTAGGGAAAACTCTTTACTTCCTCAGTCAATATAGTAGAGGCATTAGCTAAACTAAAAAGGCCATATTAGAGTCGAAAGACTGAAATTAACTTAAATTGAAATCACAACCCACAAAAGTAGGTCAAGTTGCAAATGCAAGACCTAAAAAGGGTATCATATTGCTAAATAAAATATTGGAAAAAGAATTCAGAGTTTGTTAACATAATAATAAAGTATCCAAAATGCAATTGGAAATCATTCATCACACCAACTGCCAAGAAAATAAAAATCTGAATGAGAAAAAATAATCAGTGATGTCAACATTAAGATTAATCAGTTGTTCAAATTGTATGATGCTTTAAAATAGCAGCCAAAAGATGCCTCACATAATCAGCTATAAACCCTCATAATAAACATTTTTATAAAAAATACTGGCAAGAGGTTATATAAAAGAACCAAGTGGAAATCATCAAACAGAGAATGGAAAGAAAATAGTTAAAGTGCTAAAATACAAAGAATACCAAGAGCAAACTTTACATCTAATGTTGCTATCTTTCAAGAAAAAAAAAGTGGAAATTAAAACCTTCTCAGAAAAAAAGAAAACCAAGAGAATTTATTACTAGCTGACCTACTTTTAAAAACTTGCTAAAGGAGTTTCTTCAAGCGGAAAGGGAAGTATAGAAGAAGCCTACAGCATCATAAAGAAAAAAATAAAAAATAAAATGAGTGTAGATAATCGCAATATAGTATGTTTATAACGAATACAATTCATACTTAATCAGCATGTATATGCCATCTTCCTCTGATATTTGAAAGTGAAGGAGATAAAAAGACTTCTGTGAAAATTAAAGTCTGCCCTTCTATGGAAATGATAAAGTACTTCTATAAGTGAATTATTCCAATATTATAATAATCTGCTAAATTTTATGTAAAGTATATAAAATTATAAAATCCAACTTTCTAGAATTTTGAAATAAAAATGTGCAAGTTGCTACAGAAAGATAAGAAATGTGAAATGAAAGAATAAGCACCATAAAAAAATTGAAAACTAATAGTAAACTGGCAGGTAATTGCTAACACACAAATTAACATATTTAATATGAATAGAACTAGAGGACAAAGCTATTCTGAGTTTTACAAGTAATTAGTTTCAATTAAAACATCAGAAGTATATGAAAGTCAAAGAACGGAAGTGATGTTCTTTGAAAACTAATTTTAAACAGGATTGCTTTATTAATCTCATAAAGTAGACTTTACACCAAAAATAAAAGACTCTTATATAAAACAGCATGGTTAGACAATAGTTGTACCCCGGGAAGGTATAGTGTTCTGAAATATGTGTGTGTCAACTAACAGAGCCGCATGGTAAACAATAAATAGTCATCAATATGTGCATAGCATAGCAGGTGGGACAAATCCTATGCACAACAAAAGATTGATTTACCTATTTTCTGGGTAGGATTCCATAGATTTAGAGCTGTGAGTTAAGCATTTACAATTCCTTTTGAAAATTACGTAATTTAAGACAAAGTGGAATAGATCTGGGAGCTTTTCTCATTAAGCTTATTACCTGATCGATATATATTTGATTGGCTCATCCTCATCAAAATTTATACCCACTTCTGATATCACAGGCCGAGAAACCTCTAATGTCCCAAGGTTATAAAATAATCACTATATATTGACCCAAACTCAAACATTTCATAGTGGAATTTCTCATAATTTGAAAGCCACATAAAAAATATTCTGGAAACTGCAAATTAGGAAAGGAAGTAGATTCCATAGGAAAAACTGGACTTTTATAGTTAACTGAGCAGTGTTTATAAATAATTTCTCAAAAGGAACCAAAGATCATTTGTGTCATTATCAACTTATGAAGGGCTAAGTTGTGTCTCAAGCCAAAAAAGAGGCAAAATAAATCACATGCCCTAGAAATTCACAGAGTATCAAATTGCAGAAATGAGGAAAAATTCAAGCAAACCTTTGGTCCTTCACAATCATAATGATTAGGGTATAGATATATAAAGGATAGAAAGAATGTAAAATAAAACCAAAGGCAAAAAGTGTTGCTTTAGAACATTACCTGCAAACAGTTAGATTCTGCTGCAGTTAAATGTCCTCTTAACACATACCCAAGCACCGAGTTTTTATTTTTTTGTTTCTGAAGATACTTGAGAAATGATAGAGAAGGAAGTGAAAGTTCACTTTGTGATACTATGGTTCAAAGAATAAAGTTCCATATTAACATGGAAGTTGTAGATGACTTGGGGTGGTAAAGCAAGACAGAGCTTGTCAAGTTTGAAAGATTCTCAGACAGAAATCAAGTGGGGATGAATGTGCTTTTCAGTCATTTTTTTTAATATTTTTATAAGTATTTTATTATACCACCATGAGATATACAATTACAAAGATGTTCACACTTGGGTTTCGGTCATATAGTGTTCCAGCACCCATCCCTCCACCAGTGCCATCTCCCACCACCAAAGTCCCTGGTTCCCTCCCCTCCACCAGCCTGCCTCCATGGCAGGTTCTTTATTTCTTTCCCTTTCTCTCTATCGCTTTCTCTTTACCTTCCCTTCCAGATTGCTGATTATAGAACATATATTAAAGGGTTGTCATAAGCCAAAATTATGCAGTGGAAACACCATCCCTATTTTTATGTTCATAGCAGCATTATTCACAATAGCCAGAATCTGGAAACAACCAGAGTGCCCGAGAATCGATGACTGGATAAAGAAGCTTTGGTACATCTACACAATGGAATACTATGCTACTATGCAGCTGTTCTGAAAAATGAAGTTGTGAAATTTGCCTATAAATGAATGGACATGGAGAAGATCATGTTGGGTGAAATTAGCCAGAAGGAGAGAGACCGATATAGAATGACTATTTATTTTCATGACATAAATATATATGTATATATTATGATACCAATATCCAAGGTCACGTGAAACGTGTATCAGGAGGTTTTGTTAAAGGTGGAAATGATCACAAATGTGTGGGGTCAGAGGCTAGGTAAGACAGAAGGGAACAGTGTGCTAACTATTGTCGAAAGTACTAATTTCAGTCACTTTTTGATTCTACTTCATAGTCTGAGTCAGTATGGCCACATAATGACTTTTGACAAGGAAGACTCTTTCCTGACAAAATGGTCCAGCATCCTGGAATAGGACATGTTTCTTTACAAAAGCACAGTTTCAGAATAGGTACCACAGAAGCATGAAACCTAATATGAAAGAAGAAGAATGGATAATTGCTTTGCTCATCTTTCACAAAAAAATATCAGAAGTACTTTTGTTTCCCTAGAGAATTTCTAACTTTGGAAAATTTTTCCTAACTTTGAAGTCATTTTCACATGACAAAGCTTTAATAAAGGAGAATTTAAGTAAGGATTCAAAACACTGACATGTTTGTTGTTATTTTATATTTTCTCATTCTTGCTTAAATTTACATTTTTTAGGAAAAATTCCTGTTTTTAACAGAGAAGCTATTTCAACATTTCATGATACTTTTTGTTAGCAAAATAACATTTAATCACTACCTAAAGTTGTCTTTCTCTATTTTGGGTGAGGGGGAGATGTGGAATTGGTGGTGCAACACTCGGTTTGTGATCAGGGCTTATCATGTTTTTTTTCCTGGCTCTGCACTCAGGGATCACTTCTGGCTATTCTCGGAGGACCAAATGTGGTGATGGAGATCAAACCCAGGTGAAGGTGTGTGTTTTACCTCTCCAGCCTGGAATATTACTCTACAATTACTTCATTTGACTTTTAATTATTTCTGCTCTTATGCAATACATTACCAAGATAATAAATCGTTTTGTTGTTGCTGTTTGTCTTTGGGGGTCACACCCTGTGGTACTCAGGGGTCACTAACATGGTGGGTAGGGGATATATGTGGTTTTGGGATACAACCTGTGTCAGGTCAGCTACATGCAAAGCAAATGACCTACCTGTTATACTATCTTTTCAACTCCAGGATAACAAATCTCCATACTACTTAGTAATCTTGAAAAAATAAGTATTTAACTCTATTATTTGTACCTTACTTTTAATTATTTTAATACATGCAAAAATTTACCTCATTGATTATATAATTTTTCCTCAATTTTGGATGTCACCTGCTTTATTACTTATCCTTTTTTCAAAATTTAACAGTTTTGTATTCAAGTTCATACTATTCATTTTCTTTCATTTTTCCCTTCACATTTTTTCCTCCTAAGAACCCTTCCTTATTTTAATCCCTTGATCCATATTTGTTTATTTTAGGGACCTCTTAAGATAATGGCAGGGGGCCCAGCAGACACTCTTATTTTAGGGATGTCTCAAGAGGGGCTCAAGGACTTGGGGGATCACTTGTGGCAACAGTTAACCAGAGAGCCAACTGAACTACCAGGTTCATTCAAAGTGAGGGCTATCAGTTCTTGGGAGTCAGAACTTAAACCTGGGTTGGGCACATACAAGACATATGTCCCAACCCCCTGTAATATCTCCCTTGTTGCTACCTTATTGCTTGAATGATAATTTAGTCTTCTCTGACCATTACTTCACATCTTTATTTAACATTTCCCTATTAACAGAGCCTCCAAAGCCAAGTGCACACGCACTCTATAATCCTTCATAGCTTATCATAACTACCAGTTCCTTTTGGGGGTCTTCCCAGAAGGTTTCTATGTTGCCTCACCAGCTCCTTTAGTAGTATTTTAGAATGAACTCATAATGCATAATTCCAGTAGAATCTTGAATTCCTGCAAACTTATCAAGTCCTTTATAATATAAAGTGTAAGTACTATTTTTTTTCATGAAAACTATTCAAATACATTCCTTTCACATGATGGGGTTGGGAAAAAAATTTTATTCTTATTTATGTCTAGGTTTAAAGAACACGGTTTGAGCTTAAAACGCCTATTTTAAATCCATTTATCTCCTTAATCACAAAATAGAAGGTGTTACCACATCATCATCATCTCTGCAAGTATACAGAAATCTATCTCTAAAGACAATGATTTAAGACTATTCTAGACCAAATTATAAGAAAATCACATAAGAACTGAATGTAATCTTAAAAATGCAAAAAATTAAAGTAAATTATAAAATGCTCTAAAGAAGTATTATTATGATCATGAAAGGAATAACAGGGATGATTTCTGAGCCTTTTCACTAAACAACAGAGTATATATCTCAAAAGATTTTTATGAGCAGACTTTAGATAAATAGTATAAATTCAGACACAACTTCTCATAAATTCTTTGTGGTTACAAATGAGATTATTTCTTCTTAAAATGATTGATATTTTTATTCATAGACAATGTTGATTCGGGGCAGGGGAAATGAAGGCTAAAAACTGCTTATTTACTTTTAATCTCAGCTTCGATTAAAAAAAATTCAGCTTGCGGCTTACTCTGTATATTCTACCAGTATGATTAACTCAATATATTTTTATAAATGTTTTTGTTTCATCTACACATGTTCCTCTCTCCTGTTCAGGGAATATGTACATGTTGTATGAGAGCTTAGGGAGATTTTAGAGAGAAACCCATGATGCTGCCAGGATCAATGAAGATGGAAGGAGGCGGTATTATTAATATTAATTATATCCTGATCCCAACGCTATTTTCTTGGGGTAGTACAATTTACAGCACACTTTAAAAAACCAAAGTTTTTACATGTTAAATGGTGACATAAGCTTAATTTAGTTTGTTACCATGTAGAAAAACAAATATACATATTTCGTGTTTCTTTTTAAGATACAAAATTAAGATAATTATCAAAACATCACCTCCTCCTAGATTTTAATGTATCATTTTTCTTATAAATAAAATAAAATATAAGCTACAGCTCATGTTGTCTTTCACCCTTAGTTCCATTTCTCTTTTCTAAGATACACATTTTAGTAGTATTTGAGTAAGTTCTCAAATAATTTTTCATGCTTTATTTCAACACACATCATATCTATTACTCTGTAGCTACACTAATAATCCTATTTTTATAATATAAAATGCATATTAGTATATTTTAATAAAAATCTCACTAGGATTAGACAAGGTTAGATGTAGTAGTTGAACAATTTGTATCTACTCTTAAACATCTAAAATATAAATATATATATATCAACTGTGTATTTTATTTTTGACAGAATGCATAAATACTATGTTAAGTATCAGTAAATAAGTATTAAATGCTATTTATTTCAGATTCATGTATATATTCAACTTAATATATATTAATATTACACAGTAATATCTCTTCTTATAACATTTCTTATATTCATTTCCATATTTAGGTATAAAATGGTGACTTTATATTACGAAATAATCAAATTATACTTTAGTGAAGATCAATAAAACTTGTACATTCTTTGTGTCAGCTAACAGGAACTAGAAAAATCTAATGAGCTGCTCTGGAAATCATTTGATTCCTCTTTGTATAATTTTTGGCATTAAAATGAATGCATGTCTTCTCCTTTTGAATCATTAAATTTTGATAAATAAATAATGAAATCTTTAGATCAATTATAATAACAAAATGAATCAATGAAACTTAAAAGTCCTCTTGGCAGTTCTAAAAACAATATTCTGAGTTGTATGGTTCAAGCATATTTAGTACACCCAATTTTTGTGAGTTGTATTGGTTCTTAAATATATTATAGAAAATATCTACATGTAAAAACTCTGACTGAGAATTTCTTCTGCCTTACCATTATTATTTTATTCTTCATAACATAGTATCATATTTGAAGGCATACTATGTCATCACAAAGATCCATAAATATAGCATTCCTCATTATTCAGGCATAACATTTTTAATTCTAAAACTAGATTACAGATCAAGTTTAAAATAAAAACAAAATTACTTGATTCATACCTATTTTCCTCTGAATGCAAATTTTCTAGCTATTCTATTATTTTAGAAAGCAAATGTTGTTGTATTGAATAAACAGTGTGGAATAAGTTATCAAAATGTACTTAAATCTATCTTTTATAGATATCCATAAATGTCTAATGATATTCTAATTTTTCTACACAGTAATCTTTGACAACTCTAAGCAGAATAATCTCTTATCTCCTCCTAACCTCATAACATTTTTCCGAATGTGTCTATATTATTTTCCACCCAATATTTTAATCATGCATATATTTGACCTGTTTCAAAAAATAAATGATAAACAAATTTAGTTTAATACCTTGGAAAGTTCAGCGAGTAAAGGAGTACATAAAGATGTGACCCATGGAGTCAATTTTAGTATCAAACTATTTCATCCAAGATCAATGTGAAATATAGGTTAAAAACTTACATTTTACAGTTTCACAGATCTATACTTGAATCATTTTCCACTTGGTGGAATTCTAGAAAAGCTAACAGAAAACGAACTCTGGAGAGTGTAGTACAGATATCTGTCAAAATAGTTTACTTTATGTTTTCACATTACAGAGTTATCATTCTTTAAAAAGAGTAGTCAGAATTCAAGATATAAAACTGAACCACGGAACAAATGACAAATCAAGTGCTCACTTGGAAGGGTTTGTCAGGAAAAAACATAAGAATTACAAAGACTGAAACTAAGATAACCAAAATATTAAAAATTTTTTATATTGAGGGCTATAAACAGAAATTACTGAGTACATAGAATACTTTATACTTAGAACAGATGAACAATTTAATATTTACAAGGACCATGACAACAGTGTTTTTAATTTATCCTCTTGATTCTATAATTCAATGCCTAGAAATATTTGAAGGACAATCAACATAAATGTCAGTGGATTCAATAATAAATAGTAATAGAAAAATATTTTGGAAAACACAAGAAATATCTACAGCATCCATATTTTGGTGTTGTATAAAACTTTTTAGTGTTGAATAAAACCTTCTACCATGGGTTTTATTCACATTGATTCTTCATTTTACTGGCTTGCATAATTCCTCTCTATGTCACTTGTATCATTTGTCTTCCCGCTGTTCATAGATTTGCTTGAGCGGGCACCAGTAATGTCTCCATTCATTGGGAATGAGGTCCATTATTGTTACTGTTTTTGGCATATCGAATACACCACGGGAAGCTTGCCAGGCTCTGCCATGGCTCTGGGTTCATCCCAAGGGGCCCAGTCTTTTCTTTCTCCTATGTATGATCTCTATATTATAAAAATCATTTATCAACATCAAAATATTATACAATATTGCTCATATTAATCTTATTCTGTATCAACTTGAGAAATCACCATATTTGGGGGAAGTCTGTGGAAAGTCTTAAGAACAAATTGCACTGTTGCTTTGAAAGTTTTATTAATAATAGGTGAGACATGATTATTACCTTAATTAGCCCTATGTATAAAATAAACTGCAATAAAATATATTTTATATTCTAGAATTGTAAACATATATATGCAAATGAGAATAGGCACTTTATACTACTGCATAAAATGGTTTTAATTTTCTTATTTACATAGGTCAAAATCATATAGCAATAACAAATTTACGGACTTATTTTCTGACTTATTTTAGGACTTATTTACCATTTTTTAAAATTTTTTCTGGAATAAGCAATATAAAATAAATTTGGATGTGCCCAAAAAATAAGCAATTGATTAAAGACCTGAAGGTATTCAAGAGCATACATCTGTATTTGCCCTAAGAGAAAAATAAATGAGACTTTATTTATGGCTAGCTGCCTCCTGCAAAGGGAGCAAATTATATTTTTTTATTGAATTACAACAAAAAAACAGTAATATTTTAACTCATATCTACAGTTAGTAATATTTTAACTCATATCAAAATCTACAGTTAAAAATGGGGCTATATGCATGCTTTATATATATAGGGAGATATTAAGTCAAACCTAACTGTATTCAAGGCTTAGTTATGGTTTTGTGTTCAGGGTTCACACATGGGAGGGCATGGGGACCAATGTGATGCCGGAGAGAAAACCAAGGTCAGTCATATGCAAGGCAGGTGCCTCACCAGTTGTAATATTATCTTTGGTCCCTTAATATGCATTGCTATAAATCTTAAATCACCATTTATTGAGGTATCATCCATATCTATATTTGTCTTCCTTTGTTCTGTTGGAAACGTTTAATTTAATTTGCCATTGTCTATTTCCTAACCTTTGCTTATTTGTACTGCATACATGAAAAATGCCATTCAAGCTCTTCATTATTTTATTTCTTCTTTGAAAAAAATAAAAAACTGTTGCAGGACACCTAAAAGCCTAGGCCTCTGCATCTGCCCTGGATTGCCTCCTGCCGGTCACTCCGTAGATAGGGGGGTAGTTTAAATGTGGCAGTCTTATCTGACCATGTATTCTGTACTGGCTGGTATAAATATTCTCTCATGCTACCACAATCATTTTGGGACTAGCTAGATCTTACCAGCATATTTGCCTGGCCACGTTGGATCTCTAAGTAATTAGACCAGAGAGAAATGCTGTTTGCCTCCAAGCAAGCAAGTATGGCACCCTGATAACTCAAAGGCAACTAAAGTACAAAACTACCATGAAGTAGACGAGACTCTTGTGAAAGCTTGTAGAAATATTTAACTGGCATTAGTATTAGTCTTTGGTACAGAGACATGCCATCTCAGAAACCCCCTCTGTACCCTATAAAGGCAATTCCAGGCAGATCTTGGCTCAAGATACTAGGTGAGGTGCTGGGAGAAATTACCTGAGGGCATTTGATCCTTCCTGCCAGGGGAAGTTACATTTAGCTTATAGCTTCTCCCAGCTCTGCTAGGAGGCTTTTAATTAGCTCTGGGTCCTTGTAAACAAACAGATGGACTCCTGAAGTTGCTACATTCTATAGAGCTATTTTCCTGTTTTCATCTCTAGATAGCAATGGGCTGGGGAGTTTGGGGGCATTCCTAGCTATAAAATAAGCTGTAAGAAGAAAGAGGCTCTCTCTTTTTCCCCTTTTTGCCATTTCGGCTTCCCTTGACGTTTTGCTTCTCCGTCCTCTCCATTCTCTGTTGGGCCTCAACAGCGTGGCGGCAGCCATCTTGGCCTACACCTGGCTGGGGCCTAGCTGGGAACCCAGAGTCCGGAGGTTTTCCTGCTCTTGGATTTTATATTGGATCCTGTGATAGTAAAACCCTTTTAAAACTGCACCAGATTCCTGAGTCTTCATCCATTCCCCTGCCGGCCCGGAGGTAGAAGGGAACTCGCTTCCCGACACGGTCGGGGGGAGGGGGAACCCCGGCAGTGCTCCCCGACAGAAAACATACTTAGCAACGCTAGAGGGCCTAGGAACAGTCATGTTCAATCAGGTGATACTTAGGATTTTCTTTGCCCATATTCAGTAGTGCTC
The DNA here is from genome assembly GCA_021461705.1 of Cryptotis parvus. NCBI lineage: Eukaryota > Metazoa > Chordata > Mammalia > Eulipotyphla > Soricidae > Cryptotis > Cryptotis parvus. The sequence goes on along the minus strand of JAJIBD010031120.1, from coordinate 32,727 downwards.
AAGGACACCAGGCTTGCACCAACAGTGTTTAGTGGACCATGCAATGCCAGGGACCAAGCCCAGGATTTTGAAGATTATAGTTACTTGGTCTTCTACTTGATTTATTTCTCTAGCCATTTTTCTTCTTTTTCAATGTTAATGATATCAAGATTTTTTTTTTTTTTGCAGAGGTTGGGTGAAGGGTCATACCTTGTGATACTCAAATAGTACTCCTGACTTTGTGCTTAGAAATTATTCCTGGAGGAGTACAAGGAATCAATCATATGTGATGCTGAGGATTGAACCCCAGTTGGTGTGTGCAAGGAAAATACCCTACATGTTGTACTACTGCTGTGGCCCTAGTAGTTACAAATCTCAAACAATTTGAAAGTCTGTTTTTCATATTTACAGTTTTAATAGAAATGCATTAATTAGGGGCCAAAGTGATAGCCCAGTGGGTAGGGCGTTTGCATTGCACTCAGCAGACCCAGGTTATATCCCTGGCATCCCATATGGTCCCCTGAGCACCTCCAGGGAGTTATTCCTGAGCAACGAGCCAGGAGTAACTCCTGAGCATTACCAGGTGTGACCCAAAAAAAGCAAAAGATATACATTAATTAAAGTGCTGGGTTTCTCAAAAATGACAAAATCTCAAGAAAGAATAAAACAAATGGATAAGGCAAAAGAAAAAAAGATGACAGCAAGATTTTTCTATTCCATCAATAAAATGCCACTTAGAAAATTACTAAGTACATCCCAAGATAACTAATTATATGAGCTAATTATCACAGACTAGAAGGGACCTTAGAAGTGTTCTTATTCAATTTTACATTCCACTGATTAAAAACGTAGTGAGGATAAGTAATTTTATCAAAGGCATCTTTTGATATAGATAGAAAAACATACTGGTAAGAAAACATTTCTAAGTTTCCTAACATGCCAGAATATGTAGCATTATTAAATAATGCTATTTATTTTCAATCATTCACACAATTACTGAATTACCACTTTTTAAAATGTGGGAAACTGTACTACTAACAATAACCTCAAGATTGGGAATGGCTCTCCCTTGGCAAAAATATTTTAAATATCTTAGAATATAATCCAGGCAAGAAAAACTGTACCCAGGAAACAAGAGAATAAAACTGTTTAGCGTCTTTTGATGCAGTGGGCAACATACTCAAAAACAGAATAGAAAGTTTACTCTATACATACGGGTGCATGCTGATTAGCTATGTGAAATATCACAATTTATACTCTTCTATTCTAGATTTTGAATTCTAGATTTTGAATTCTAACTAACTATCCTTAATGTCTGTAAGTTTAAACAATGTTTCACATGTTGGGAGTCAGTGTTGGGGAGTGATATTTGCTGAATAAATTGCCAGGTTGTAAGAACACTCATGGCTGCCCAGGCCACACTAAAGTTTGGACAGTCCCTCTGTTTGTATCCTTGGATGTTTAATTGTCTCATGCTCAGAAAAATTGTGAATGGATAGAGGTCAAAGTGCCAATCCAACTGTATTTTTTGTGGTAAAATGCCATATTTTGATGAATATTCGAGGATAAAAAAGCATCCTGGAACAAATTTCTAAAACAAAGTAGTAACACTTTTTGTAGTGCAAAAAGATCACAGATCAGACACAGATCAGACATTTGAGATATATTTGATAAATTCTAGCTGTGAGGCCTTATAAAAGCTTTAATTTATCTATAAAAGGAAACTTTCTTTAAAAATGAATTAAATCTACAAGAGGAAACAATAAGCCTTTCTTATTTATTATTTGATATTGCTTTAAAGAATAAATGAATGTGTACAATAGAATATGAAAATGTGGCATACAGATTCTCAAAGTAATCTGTGATAATCTTTTGAATTTCTGTGGCTTCTGTTTTGATGTCCTCCTTCCTTTTCATTTCTGATTCTATTTATTTGGGTTCTCTCTTTCCCTTTCCTTATGAGTCTTGCAGTGGTTTCTCAATCTTGTTTATTATCTTATATACAAAAGCATGCTTTTATCATATGCTTTTATGTTTCTGCCTGGCAGTAAGAACCATATAATCTAACTGAAAGCAAATACATGCATATAACAATTTTTTTTAAAATATGGGTGGGAAAAGTACAATAGTGAGGAACTGATAAAATGTAGCAAGTCTTGAAATAGAGACAACAGCTTCTGACTGGGTTGTTAGGGTCTAGTTTTCAGGGATGATCACAAATCACAGTTTACTGATTATTAAATTTACTAAATGCAGTTGTCCCTGTCAGGAAGGTGGGTCAAATAGCACAGCAGAAGCATCACATGAACTACCTCCTGACTGCGTACACTGCTGGGTGTAGTCCAGATGAGCCTTCAAAACACTTCCAGTAATGTGGATCCCAACACACATCACTTACACCAACATCTCACACTTGGTAACGCAGGCAATTAATATGCTTTGTAGGTATTCAGGGATACTAAAATGGAAGGCTAATAAAAATTATACTAAATGCCCATTGTAAATGCTACAGCAAAAGTACAAAATGTTTAATTATGTCGAGTATTTTACATATTTTCTAATTCCTTAACCACAAAAAATAGGTAACTTATCCCTCCACTTATTCCTTGCTATTTTTTACTTATTAATATATATATAGCTGTCTACTTTCTATGTAACAATAAATAATTCAAGTACACTTTAAATTGATATCAACATTTTCTACTAACAATAATGGTGTGTAAAAGGAATTACTTCATTAAAGTTGTGTTACAGTATTAAGTATTCAATAGAGGCAAGATGTTTACTACAACATCTTGCCAGATAAACAACATGTCTATCTGGCACAAAATAAACACGAAATATTAGACCTCATCATTATTATTTCACCTTTAATTAAATTTATTTCCCCAAGGGAAAAATCACCGGTATTAAATTTTGTTACTTATGGAATAATTCTCAAATACTGTAAACCAACAGGTTGTAGATTGTTTACTGCATATATTAATATACTGTATATAATGTATATAAAATATACACAATGCATTTGGGAAAATAAAAACAAATGCTCCTCATGTCTGTGTGCAGTCTCTATGTGCTTTAAGAAATACAAAAATATTGAGGACTATTCAAAAAATACAAATATATTGAGGACTATTTTATGGCAAAAATCCCATATGAGAGAAATATTATAGGCAAAATAAAGTATCATAAAGGTTTATGAAGAGAATTTTTAAATAAATACAGGGCAAAATTTATTTTATTTTTAAAAATTCTTATGTTCCATTCTTATATAAATTGTACCTTTTGATACCTAACAAATACACATTTAAAAAAAAAGCAGATATACTGGTTTCCATCTTATGTTGATCCTCTAAAGTAAAGTTATAAATGCAGCCCACTCAACTATTAAATTATCACAGGCATGTCACAGAACCAAACAGAAGAAAAATGTACATGATTCAGCTCACAATAGGAATCCTGAAAAATTGTAGCATAACAAGCTTCCAGCTTCTAACTGCACAGCCAGCTTATGAAATGACGGCCTCCCAAGTAGCTCTAATGACAAGAGATTTAAACTCATTTTTAAAACATTTTCAGCTTGTGGACAACATTTGTCGCCATCCATTATCAAACAGCATCAGTATCAAAATCAATAATGAAACTTCTGAACACTATTAAAATATTGGCGATGAAGTCAGGTTCTTATATTTTAGCAAGTGAAGCAAATGAAAAATAAAAAGAATGCCAAAACAGCTGCTACATGATGAGGTGAAGAACGCAATCAAGCACGAGATGGACAGCCAAAAAGCTTCAAGGGCAAATGAAAGTATAATTTAACCAATATAACAGCAACATCAATTGCTTTAGAACATCAGCAGCAGACAAGCATCACTGGAGGGAACAATTAGAGACAGTGACTTGATTTTGGAAAAATAAGTGTCTACAATAAAATAGAAGATAACAGAAAAACAAGAAAATGCTCTAGGAGTTATTGTTTTAATCACTCATCAAAATAAGTTTACGTGGGTCAGATATAAATTTTGGCTTCCCTTTTCCTATATTTACTATCATTAGTTGATAATATTAATGAATGCACAGGGGTTCTAAATAATGCCCCCTACTCCCCAAAAAAATCAGTTCATTAAGCTGAATGAAGAGTGATGCATACTAGAGATGCTTTTTACAGATAATTAAGAAATCTTGGTTAAACAGATGTAAAGACAGATGCCCCCCTTTCTCACTTCTCAAACTTTGGGGGTCAAGCTATGCCATGATTTCTTTTGAACTCGATGTGAAGCAAATAGGGAAAAGTCATCAAATCTGGTAGGTGCTGCTCCGACTATTATAAAACTAAATGGAATAATTAATATTTGATTTAATTGTCAGAAATAGGCAACAGCAGTAATAGGACAAGTACATTTAGAAATAAACCCCACTTCCCTTTTTGAGTTTCTTCACTTACAACACTATACACATGCAGAGCTAGCATAATAGCCGCAGATATTCATAGTTTTCACCCACCCTCCATCACTGTTCCAGCACATTCCACTACCAGTAAGAGCCCTCTACCCATTCCTCCCACCCTTAACTCTGACTTTAAAAGTAGTAAAGAATAATGTAATGTTATGCATTCAACATTAACTTACTCATTTCCAAATATTTGTTTATGCTCATAAATTTTGATAAGGTAAAACTGAGTACTCTTTCGGATCAGATAAAATATAGTGGAAAAGTGACTTGTACAAAACCATATACCTAATATATGGCTACATTTTGTAGTATCAAGAGCTCATTTTTCACAGGAAGATTTAAGGATATCCTATTTCATAATTTGGCATGGGTTTCATTGAAATAGAGGGATAATTTTATATACACCCATATGGTCCTACATGAATGACCGATAGAAGATACCATATTGACATAGTTTTTACAAATATTTTCTAGCCATTCAATTAATATCCCCTCAAGGTCCTTTTTATTTTATTACAATGCTTTTTTGTTTTGTTTTGGGGCCATAGCCATGATGCTCAGGGCTTACTCTGACTCTGCACTAAGAATTAAATACTCCTAGCACTGCTCCAGCTAACATATGGGATGTTAGGGATTGAACCTACTCACTGGATTATTTCTCTGGACTCTAGTACAGTGTTTCTTAGCCATGTAGTTAAAGATTATTTCAATAAATATTTACCAAATGTTTTTATTATCTTCAAAAATATGAATATTTGGGGAACACAGAAAATAATATCTTGTCTATTCTTAAATTTGAAACAAGATCTAATGATACTGTAAATGTCTTGTAGTCCTCGATTTACGATGATAATGACTATAATTCGCACTGTACTTCATCATATTTTACTAAACAAAGTGTCTTGAGTACAAGGTATGTTTGAGAAAGCTACCATGAAGTCTGCACTGACTCAATAAACAGTCCTCAAAGTTAGGCGAATCTCCTTCTCCTGTGACACTGTGGCTGTTGGAGGCTGTAAACAGCAGCTTGGTAGGGTGTCAGTTTCTAAGAAGCAGCAACCTAAGAGCCTGCCACAGGAAACAGCACATTGCCAGCATTCCAACAGGGTTGCCTGCTTTGTCTCTTCTGTTCTCTTTCTCAAAAACCTTCTACTTCTACCCCCTTAGCACTTAAGCCCTTCAAAATGTTCCCTTCTTTTGATAACTTTTTTCTTTTCTTCATTTTCACTTGTGCTTCCCTTATGCTTTCTAACAATGAGGTAGTTACACTACTCACTAGCTAAAATAGCAGTCTTTATGATCTGCAAAACTATAGGTCACTTTGCAGAAGCGCAACATTCATTCCTTTCCACAAGTTCCAGAAATAAATAAAATTTATAACAAAAGTGTGTTGCAGAGAGTTGTGTGTGAAAATGATACTCCTATCATCTCAGTATAACAGACTTGAAATACCTTATTTGAAATTCATTTCTGATTCTTTATCACTACCTGTTTTGCTGCATTACTAGAGATAAAATGCAAGAACATACACATTTGTGATACATGTTCTACTGAGCTATACATTCAAATCTAATAAGCTGTACTTTCAATTCCACTACTATTACATTTTTTTCAAATTTTCTCCTATTTAGTTCTGGCCATTCAACTATCTTACCTGTATCTAAACAAGATATACCCTCTGTAACACAAGGTGTGCAAGGAATCTGCGAATCCTAAATTTGATCCAAGAGAGGAGGATGCTATTAAACTTAAGAAAATATAGCATTTTAAAGCATTTTAAAGGAAGTATTTGAGCCAGGGATATGGTTCAGTAATAGAGAACTTTTTTTTTTTTTGCTGCAAGTAGAATATTATTCATCACACATGAAAAAGAAAAAATAAATTTGACTGCCAGAGGATTCCTTTACATAAGCCAATTGGTTCTTACCAACGTAGTCATATCTCTATTCACACCCGTGATGAATGGTGGTGAGAATTCACTGGCTTCCTTCTGGGTTTACAGTAGTAGAGAACTTTTTAGCATACTGGCCATTTTGATTTAATCCCTATCAACAGGGGTTAGGGAACGTTACTATTTGCATATCATTACTAGAATTCTAATTTCCATAACAGCAGCAAACATTAAATAAGATTTTACATGGCAAAAAGTTCTCTTTTCTTTTATAGAAGTAACATTAGTAATAAGATCACAAATGTTTACAGAATTTTAGGGGCAAAATATTGCCACACCCCTCAACAAAGTGCCAATATCACCTCCATCACAATCCAGAGAATATTTTTAGTCACATCTCCCACCATTAGTAACTTCAGTTCTTTGGTCAGAGTTTAAGTGTTCTCTTGTCAAGGGATTGTTTATTCCTCACTTGCTTTTTAAACTGCAAATGGGTGAGATCACTTGGTATTTTTCAGTCTTCTTTTTAACCATTTCTCATAGCATCAACACTCTCCACTTCTATGCATGTTGGAGTAAAGGATTTCATCTTTCTTACAGTATGTCACATCTTTATTTACTCGCCTGTTGTTGGGCAACAGTTATTTCCACATATAGGCCATAGTAAACAGCACAGTAATGAACATATGTTGCATGTATATCTTTACAAACTAATGTTTTGTGGTTTTTTTGGGTAGATAGAATTTCTAGAGCATACGGTGCTTATCTTTAATTTCTTTGAAACTTCCATAGTATTTTCCATATGTGTAATTTATAAACCCGTCAGCAGTGATCAGGGGTCCCTTTACTCCACAGCTGATTGTCACGGTCACTCATCTTTAGTATATCAGCCATCCACACTGTTGTGAGTTGATACCAATTACTGTAATAATTTTATTTCCTTGATAAATTGTGGTCATGCATACAGTTTCACATAATTTTTGGACATCTGCATGTGTTCCTGGAAGTTTCCATTCAGTTCTTCACTGAATTTGTTTATGCAGCTGTTTGTATAGTTGTTGAATTTTCTTAGATTTTTTAAAAAACTTGAATGGTAACTCCTACTACAGCTGTACTCTTATTGATGTCCCTCTTCAGTTCTTTATAAAGTTGTTTTTATATTTTCCTGTACTTTATTTTCATAGATATATTCCAAAAAAGTGTTGTTTTCTATTTGAATTGTATTTTTGTCTGCTATATATAAATACATGTTTATATAATATACATATATATGAAGGCAATTGTACATATATAGATATGTATACATGTATATATACAATTGCCTTTATATACATTTCTTATATATACCTATGTAGAGAGAATATATAGGACATGTATGTACAATAATCTATTTTTATTTAAGATTATTTTCTGAGTTTTTGAGTCCATATTTATTAGAGATGTGCCAGTGAGTTTCTAGTAAAGAGAAAATACCTATATTTTGTTTTCTAATTAATTTGATAGAAAGATTCTATGACTTTCCATTAGAATGTTTAGGCTAACAATTTTAGTGAAATTATTTTCATTAAAGAAGTTTTACATTTTTATATAGATTTTGCATATCTTTGTAATTCATATAATATCTTTGATCTTTTATATTTTCAACTGTACTTATACATTTTGTAAATTATCAGGTTCCATTCAGTTCTTCTTGTTTTTTTATTCAAAGGTATTTCTTTCTTGAAATTAAAGCAAAGTTTACATTGAGAACTTTAAGATTATCACATTTGAAACTTAATACAAGTGAATCTCAATTTCATTCTAAAGGATCCTGGAATGATTCTCCTTTCCCACAGTCTATTTTGTTCTGTTTTATTTTTTTCAGAATGACTACACATGATGATCCTTAGGGACCACTCCTGGCTGAGAGACACTCCTGATGGTGCTCAGGGACCATGTAGTGCTGGGAATAGTACTGATACTCCTGTGTGCAATGTTTGCTTTTGGACTATTTGACGATCTCTTTGGACCCTGGCTTACTTACTTTTAAGTACTCTTTTTAGGCATCATGATTTACATTATTATTAATGGTAGGATATATGAATAAAACATTCCAATACCACATCTTACAGAAGAGCTTCTGCTTCCCCCCATCCTCCGCCTCTCCTGCAGTGCCAAACCTTACAGTGAAGTTTCTTCCATATTTGTGGAAAAATATTTAGAATTTCTTGTGAAAACAGTTTAGGGGCCATGGATTTCTCTAACTGTTGTCTGTCGGTAAAGCTTTCTATTTCTCTTTTAAATCAGAGCTCATTTGCATTGAATTCTACCAATCTGTAGAGTTTCAGTTGAGACATCTGTGTCGTATGGAGATTTCCAATTATGTGATTTTTTTATTTTTCTATCTGCTTTTAGGATTCTATTTTTAACTTAAAGTTTTACCATTTTAATTACAGTGTCTTGGTGTGTGTTAACTTGAGTATAATTTTCTTAGTACTGTTTGAACGTGAATATGGACATCTGCTTCCTTCTGCAATCTGAGGAAATTTTCAGCAATTTTTGTCTTCAACTGAAATTCCTTCCCTCCCCTCCCCTTTCATCCCCTTCCCTCCCCTTCCCTCCCTTGCCACTCCCTCCTCCCTTTCCCTTTTCCTTGCTCACTCTCCCTCTTTTGGAACCACTGTGATACAAACCATGCTCATCTTGATGCAGTCCTTATTTTTTTTTCTTATCTTCATGTAAAATTTTTAAGCTCCCTTTCTTCCATAAAACAAGGACTGAAGTGGGAATATTGGGGATAAGTACCAATGGTCAACACAAATATGTTAGCATAGAGTGCATTCTTTAAGTTTCTACTATATTTTACTATAAATATATTGTTAAACGCAAGTCCATTACTAATGACTTTAGTTGGGATATGCCAGTAATTAATTACTTTTTCAAGTTCCATTGAAGCAAATGTCATTTTTAATATTTTTATTCACCTCCCCAATATTTATTCTTTTTCAAATTCACAGGTAGAGGTATTCATAATGTTAGCACTGTCCCCAAACCCTGGTATTACTGGGGAAAAGAGAAAAACTTTATTTCTTTCAGTATATCCTTTGTGATGATATAACACTTTGATGAGATGAGATAATCCCCAATCTGTCCTTAAGTCTTGAATCTAGCCCTTATCTTTATATGTTAAATTAGTTATCTAGACATAGTTCTTACTATCTCAAACATACATTTGATGATTAATGACTTACTTAAAAAATACAAAAGTGTCTTTGAATTATAAACTACTTGGCATTCTATTATGGTTCAAATTTACTATAAACAATGGATAAATACAGAATTAGTAACCAAAGAAAATGTGCATCATTATGTAAATACAGTAAACATTTCATTATGGATTAAAATGTAAATATATGGATGCTATAGCTCCACAATATATAGGAACATACTCTTTATACCAAGTACCAACACTTATATTCAAGGTTACCTATACATGAACAGAAGGATAACTGCTAGAGAACAGAAACAAAGTAGTTATTTCTACTGACCTAAACAATTTGTGAAGAGGCCTATGCCAATAGAACTAAGAGGAATAATGACACTTCATCTTCAATGGATTAACCAAATTATACTGTTCCTTCATCACAGCTGTGGTGTTTACTACTCTCTCTTTTTCTTTCTCTCTCCTCTCTTCTTACATTTTCCTAAATAAAATTATTTTACTTCAATAAAAGGGGAAGGATTAATCAAATTAACACACATCATGTAGTGATCAAGTGTTATATTGCAAAGAAAATTTAATATATTAGAATATTATAATAAAATCACTAGATCACTAGGCATCCCGTTGTTCATTGATTTCCTCGAGCCGGCGCCAGTAACATTTCCATTTACCCAATCACGTGCCAGTGTAGCCCAGTGGCATCTGCTTGCTTCAGGAATATGAAGAGCCTCAAACCGCTCCTTCAGGATCTTGATGAAGAAGTCTGACCATCTTGTAGATGGGCGGCCACGTGATCTTTTGACGTCCTGTGGGATCCAGCCGGTAACGGCTCTAGTCCAGTGGTCATCTCCAAATAGCATTACATGTCCAGCCCATCTGATTTCCAGTGCCTTGGCAAACGAGACAGCATCCCTGACTCTTGAACGGTGACGGAGGTCAGAACTCCGATTCCTTCTTTCACTTGAGTGAGGCATGATATTTCAAGCATAGCTCTTTCGATTCCTTCCCCTTTTATTGAAGTAAAATAATTTTATTTAGGAAAATGTAAAAAGAGAGGAGAGAGAAAGAAAAAGAGAGAGTAGTAAACACCTCAGCTGTGATGCAGGAACAGTATAATTTGATTAATCCATTAAAGATGAACTGTCATAATAAAAATAGTTATCAGGAAACTAAAGAATACATGACTTAGGCTTCACACACTAGCCCATGAGCTGTTCACATATAAATTGGTGAAAATAGATCTTAACAGGTGTCATACATTTCAATATATCACATCCAAATACTCTAATTTGCTATCTCTATTTAGAAATAAAAATGGTACAAAATTGCTTCTAAGTTGTTTTTAGAGCTCTGTAAGAATATCAGATTTTTAGAAAAACAAGAGGATTGAAATGGAAACTTAAAATAACTCTCCTTTCCAGACTTCTAAGGCAGCTGCGTGAAAATAAGAGTAAAGATGTAAGTTGGTTACCCCACTCTAACTCTTAAAAATGGCCTCTAAATCAAATATCTACAATATGACCTCCTAAATGACCTACTCCACATCAAAAATAAAAAATAATGCTTGAACTTACCATATAACATCACAGATTTTCATTTAATTATTTAAATGTAGAATTTTCATGATAGCATGGATAATGAGAACAAAAAATTAAGAATAGTTTAGAAGTAATATAAAACTATAGATATTACTGACATACATTGATTTTAAAATAGGTACGTGACTAAAAACAAAAGAATTCTCGTGAAATAAACATTGACTTGATGATTTTTTTGTAATTCATTCTTTTCCTTCCATAGTTTTCTCTGCAAATTATGTATTTTGAGAAAATACATAAACAATAACTCATCACAGAAATAACTGCATGTATTTCATATATCTTATATCACTTGTACTTCACAAAGCAAACCCAACATATAAATTATGTTCTGATTCATTCATTTAATAATTTACTTTTGTTTTGAGCAAAATATCAAAATCAAAAAAACAATTTTTCATATTATATCTAACTTGGAGTTGCAGGTGTGGCTGCAGTGGCCGGCTGTGTCAGCAGGTTGCAGGCAGGATACAGACTTGTCTACACCCCCCCTCCCCAGTGCTCTGCCCTGTGGGCTCTGGATGGTTGATGGTCTGACATAGAAAAATAATGGACCGTCTGGGATGAACCCTTTGCCACGGCAGAGTCTAGCAGCTGCCCGTGGCATATTTGATATGCCAAAAACAGTAACAATAATGGACTTCATTCCCAACGAATGGAGTTGTTACTAGTACCTGCTCGAGTAAATTGATGAACAATGGGAAGAGAAGTGATATAAGTGACAAATGATCTAACTTACCTATATTCTTAAATAAATAATACACATTGCCAATAGTATAAAAGCAGTCTAATAATAGAAAATCTACCAAAAGTAATTCCAACATCAGTAAGTCAAAAGAAAAAATATGTTTCTTGTGATGGAAGACTAAATAATCATTAGATGATCACAACAAAACATATGGCTTCTTTCTTAATATAAAATAAACCAGAAGCTAATATTATTTTATCTGCAAAATGGTAGTATGAGCCCCATTAATTATAGGAATAAGGAAAGAACAATATTTTTGAAGTACCAGAAAGCACATTAGTACTTAAAAGGCAAATTCAAATATGTTAACTGAATGATAGAACATATTATAACATTACTCTAAAAATTAATGTAAAATGAATTATTTCATTTTTTGGGACAGCTATTGCAATTAGAAAACATAGAGAGGTATCCTTCATATATTACATATAGTGTTCATTAATTATCATTTGTATCACTTGTCTTCCCATTGTTCATCGATTTACTCGAGTGGGCACCAGTAACATCTCCATTCATTGGAAATGAGGCCCATTATTGATACTGTTTTTTGCATATCAAATACACCACAGGTAGCTTGCCAGGCTCTTCCATGGCTCTGGGTTCATCCCAGAGGGCACAGTCTTTATCTATGTCAGGCCATCAACCATCTAGGGCCCGTGGATCACAGTCCTGGGTTTACTATATCCCACCACTGCCTTTGGGCTTGGAGTGTGTCTTCTGAGAAGTCTGCTGAAAGTCGAATGGTTGCTCCTTTGTATACAATTTCCTTCTTTGATCTTGCTGCCTGAAGAATTATGTCTCTGTCTATGGCATCCATTACTATGACTAGGATGTGTCCTGGGGTCTTTCTATTGGGGTCTCTTCTTGTGGTACGTGTCGGGCTTCTTGGATCTGGATGCCTTCATCCTTTATCTCGGGAACTTTTCAGCCAGGATGTTTTTAACTGTTTTAATTTCCTTGGGGTTACTTTCCTGTTCCTCTGGGACTCCCATAATTCTTATGTTGTTCCGCCTGGCTTCATCCCATTGTTCTCTGTTCTGTTGCTGATCCATTTTCTGGTCTTTTTCCATCTTATGTAGTTCTCTGAGTGCTTTCTGCAGCTCATCTTCAGTCTCACTGATTCTCTCTTCCGCTGCTGTCATCCTACTGTTGAGAGCCCCTATTGTGTTTTTCATTTCATTTACTGAGTTTTTAAGCCATGATATTTCTATTTGCATGGTTCTCATTTCTGCTCTCATTTCCTCCCGTAATTTATTGACTGCCCTTTCAACTGCTTCATTTATGTTCTCCTGTATTTTATTGGACATCTGCTCCATTTTTTTGTTGAGCTCCTTAAGCATCCTACCAATTTCTTCTCTAAATTCATTGTCAGAGAGATCATGAACATCTGCATTCTTTTTGAGTCTTCAGGGTTGATCCCTTCATCTGTTCTTTGAACTGGGGATCTGTGTTGTTTCCCCATGGTATTGTGGTGTTCAGGGATAGATTCCTCTAGTGTACTGTATCTTTTTTCTTGAGGGTATTACCATCCCTTGCTGTTGATTTCCTAGTATTTGTATTAATAAGCGGCTGCATGAGCGGCTGTCCGCCTGGCCAGCTGCACACCCCAGGGAGAATACCTGAGGTGGAGACAGGCCGGTGTGAGAGTTCAACATGGCCGTTTACTTCTGCTTCCGCTCGGACTTCTGGGGGTTGTAGTTCTACCTTCTGCTGAGGCCTGGGTCTCTACTCACGACCCCAGGAACCTCCCCGGCCAGCCGCACACCCCAGGGAGAATCAGAGTCCTGGGTTTAGACAAGCTTGTCAAGTAAATAATATAAACTTCACTTGATCACTTGAATCCCATTATTTATCGATTTGCTTGAGTGGGCACCAGTAACATTTCCATTTGATCCTATCACGTGCCAATAGCCCAATGGCATTTGGTTGCTTCAGGAACATGAAGTGCCTCAAACTGTTCCTTCAGGGTCTTGATGAAGAAGTCTGACCATCTTGTAGGTGGACGGCCACGTGATCTTTTGACATCCCAAAGGATCCAGTTAGTAACGGCTCTAGTCCAGCGGTCATCGCCAAATCACATTATATGTACAGCCCATCTGATTTTCGATGCAGTGGCAAACAAGACGGCGTCCCTGATTCTGTAATAGCGACGGAGGTCGGAACTCCGGATTCCTTCTCTCACTTGAGTGAGGCATGTTATTCCAAACATAGGCATGCTATTCCAAGGCGTGACATTTCAAGCATAAATATATAAATTTATTTATTTATTTTACCCTGTAAATAATCTAAACAAAACAACAAAACTCACAGTAGGAGAAAAACACAGATGAACCCCTATTGGGTTTATACTGAGTAAATAATTTCCATAATGTACATAAAAAATGAAATTTTAAATACTATTGTCTGAGAAGACCATATAAAATTTAATTTTCCGTATTTTATATTAGGTTTATTTGACCGGTAAAAATCTGAACACATCTTAGAAGCATAAGCAGTAATCATTTTAAATATCTCATTTTTTAAAAAGATTTTTATTTCTTAAATCCCAGAACAAAATGGATGTGCTTTGGTAAAAGTAGGACTAAGCAACATTTTAGACCAAATAACAACCATTGTTGTTTATTTGCAACAAAACTTATTCTGCCTATTAATTTGTTAACATTAACTAATTTTACCAAAATGTAAATAATCTTTATGAAGTATTATAAGAAAATTTAGTAAAATAAGAAGTTAGTAGTAAAATGAAAATGCAGTATTTATTTCCCAGGGCACTAATAATACAAATCCACATTTTTATGCATAGCTATACAAAAAATGCATGTAACTAAAGTTGCATATAAAAGGTCTTCAAAGTTTTGATGAATAATGAATGAACTGTCCTTTCATAATATGTAAATAAAGTGCTAATCTCTATCAGCTAGGGATATGTGAAAGAGTAACATATCAAATAATTTAATATATAAAAATTCTATCTTTTTATATAAATACCTAACCTAGATACTGTGCCATAAATTCTCACTAGATATAGTATATATTTACTTACTAGTATAGTTATATTAAGCTAGTAATTAGCACAAAAGTCAGTCAATAAAAATTATTGGAAAAAGAATGTTTCAAACAAGGTAACAAACTCTGTATACACACATATATATTTGTCATTGTACAGAGTAGCTTAAAGGGACTTGAAAACTAAGCACAGTAAAATTTTGTATTATTTAAAAAGGGAGCAAAAACATAAAATGTCATGAATAGAATGTTAGAATGAGCTAGAATGTAGTAAGTTCTATTGAAGCTGTAATGCATAAGGGTACCAAAATAAAGCCTTTAATAAAAATTTAAAAGCAAAGCTATTTTCTCTAGAATATCTTTTTTAGCACTTCAGAACTATGAATCAAATGTTTGTTCATAAAAAAATGGTGCTAGGACAATGTGACTTTAAATTTCAGCTAATTGTAGGCTTTAAATAGTTTTTATTTCACTTTTTATAGTAGTAAAAGCATAGGGCCCTCTGTACCGCATAGTAATAATACTGTTCTAAGAATTAGGGGAAAAAAACCTAACCAGCTACACATTGTAGCAGAAAACTGTTTTCTAAACTACTGTTGGCCATAGAAAGCACTTTTATAAGATTGATGCACTTGAACAAAATAAGTAGTATATGATTTAATGAAAATTATCTTGTTGGTTTTGGGCCATTAGAAAAGCAGACAAGAATTTTTCAAAGTAGGAAAAATATAACTTTACTACACTCTCGTCTCATCAACTTTGCAATCTTAGAGGCTTAAATACTCCTAAACACTCAATTAATAATAACACCTGCTAAGGGAATACATTCAGAGAAAATTTAGAGTGGCAATATTTGGAGTAATAAATATTTAGAGTAATATTTAGAGTAACAAATATCACTCTAAATATTTATTTATTTTATAGGATATATAAAATTACTCTTAAAGAGTAATTTTTAGGGTGTTATTATTTAGAGAGATAATAGCATGAGTGGGGCACTTGCCTTTCAAACAGCCAACTCAGGTTCAATAACCCACATCCCATTTGTTTCCCTGAGCTCCACCACAAATGATACCTAGAGAGAGCCAGAAACAAACCCTGAACACTACCATGTGTGGCCCAAACAAAACAAAAAATTAAACAAATTTTAATAAAGTTAATAAAAACTGATAAGAAGAAGTGAAGGTAGGTCTACAGCTGAATCTCAGCAAAACTATGTTCATGAAAAATGAACTAGTTCCAGAGGCCCCATTCACTCTCAATGGAACAAACATCTCTGAATGCAGCAGTTATGTGTACCTAGGTCGAGAAGTCAACATGATGAACGACCTAAAACATGAGCTGCGCAGGAGGAAGAGAGCATCATGGAATGCCTTCAGAAGCATCAAAGAAATAGCTAAAAAAGACAAAGAACCTCCGGCTCCGGGCACATCTCTTCAACTCCACCATTCTCCCTGCATTAACATATGCCTCAAAGACCTAGGCCCTACGAAAGCAGGAAGGATGAGAACGATATTCTGGTCTCCCAAAGAGGAATCAAAAGAGCTATGCTTGGAATATCATGCCTCACTCAAGTGAAAGAAGGAATCGGGAGTTCCGGCCTCCGTCGCTGTTCCAGAGTCAGGGACGCTGTCTCATTTGACAAGGCATCGGAAATCAGATGGGTTGGACATGTAATGCGATTTGGAGACCACCACACTAGAGCCATTACCGACTGTATCCCATGGGATGTCAAAAGATCACTTCGGCCGCCCACCTACAAGATGGTCAGATATCTTTGTCAAGACCCTGAATGAACGGTTTTAGGCTCTTTGTATTCCTGAAGCAATCAGATGGCATTGGGCTACACTGGCACGTGATAAGGTCAAATGGAAATATTACTGGTGCCCACTCGATCAAATCAATGAATAATGGGATGTCAAGTGATCAAGTGAAGTGAAGAAGTGAAAATATTGCAGAGGGATGTATTTAACAAATTAATGTTGATCTGCTATTTATGCATTATACCATGAACTTTTATAATGGTCAAAATAATATTTCACTTTTTTTCAACCTTTTTTAATATAGTATATCTCTTTAAATATACTTAAAAAATTCACAGTACCAATTTCTATATCCAGTTGTAAAAGATAAATATGTGTGACTGAAAGCAAAACCAGAGCATGATGTCTCTGAAGTGATTAAAACATGAAAAGTAATATTTTTACTTAGCTACTCAACTTAACTAACATTAAGTTATGGCCAATACTAAAAATAAGGTAAAAATGCCTGAGCAGACAAACCTAAGGTAATATAACATGTTATAAAAACATATTCTGTCTTGATATTCTTTCATTAGTTTCCTCACATAATTAGGTTTATCGCATGCCTTTGGGTAATAATTCCACTGCATTGAAAATCCCTTTCCCAAAATTTTAACAGTATGCAAAACTAGGGGTAATAACTTTTATTAAAAATATATTAACATTAATTAATTGCACACTACTGTTAATGACTTATTTAAGTTTTATATGCATTAAGGTGCATGCATACAGTATTTTCCTTGTATCACACTTGTCTCTTGTCTTCCCATTGTTTATCAATTTGCTTGATGCACCAGAAACATCTCCATACATCCTGTCACGTGCTAGTGTAGCCCAAGAGTATCTACTTGCTCAAGGAACACAAAGAGCCTCAAACTATTCATTCAGGTCAAGGGAATGAGGTCTATAATTGTTACTGGTTTTTGGCATATGACATGAGTAGCTTGCAAGTCTCTGCTGTGCGGATGGGATACTCTCGGTAGTAGGCTCTCAGTTTGTACATTTACTGATGAACCTCGAGGCCACAAAACAGCCGCACACAACAGGAAGAGATCCACTTTTCTCTTGGGTGGAGCTCTGACAAGCTGTGGAGTCCGGATGTTGAAAATGGTTGCCCTCATGCTGAAGGGGTTCGTCTGACTTCTTGCAAGGCTCTATTGGGATGGTGGGCCAAGGCTAGAATCTGCCTTCCCTCCTGGATGATTCATGACAAATATATAATACATATTATATGTACACATTGATCTCCAGTTTTCCATATCTTAACCAGTAATACAGGGCATCCTATTCTTCATTTTATTCACTTAGAAAACAGTTATCATTAACTCAAGAACACTAACTAGTAATGTCAACTCAACTGTAAACTCTACCTGTGGTCAAAAGCAGTGTAGGACCAGAGAGGGTCGGGCACTTGCCTTGCACATGACCTTGCAAATGAAGAATTTTCAGAAGAATTTTAAGTTTATTCCCTGAAAATTCTTAAGGTCCCTTGAGCCCCACCAGGTGTAATTCCTGACCAGATAGCCAGAAGTAAGCCCTGTACAACACTGATTGTATCCCCAAAACAAACATAAAAATTTATATTCATGGTCCCAAAACATTAAAAATAGTTATAAATTTCAAATCCCTATATGTAGATAGGAGATAGTATGTGATAATTAATGAGAATATTCCTGAATGAATAAACATCTTTATGGATAGACACAATATCCTTCTATAAGTCTTAATTAGTGGGCCAAGTCACTCCTAAAAAAGTTTCACCAATAGGAAAATCAAGAACTCTAGGCTACATTATTCTATGAGTAGAAGGTGTTGAATGAAACAAAATCTTCAGATGAAAGCTCTTTTCTCCAAAGACAGAGAAGATTTATTTATTTGGTTCATTTCAAATTTGGTTTTATCCAATTGAAACGTCTCAAAATTCTGTAGATACAATGGCATAATTGATAAACCAAGACTCTGTCTCAGTAAATGAAAAATAAGCAAATTAAATAACTATGGGACTTACAGTAGCATTCGATTTTATTAAAAATCAGTCAAACATTATAGCTAAAAGTTTTATCAAGGACATACGATTTTCATTTGAGATGTAGAATGGGGTGGACATCAGTTTGTTATGAGAAATGGAGTAGAGAACTGGAGGAGTGTGGAAAACTTTCTTCCCTGCAAATAAAGAATGTGACAAAAGTCAAAATACTAATTATCACTTATGTCACTTGTATCACTTGTCTTCCCATTGTTCATCAATTTGCTCTAGCAAGCAGCAGTAACATTTTCATTTGTTGGGAATGAGGTCCATTATGGTTACTGTTTTTGGCATACCGAATACACCACATGTAGCTTGCCAGGCTCTGCCGTGGCTCTGGGTTCATCTCTGGGGGTCCAGTCTTTTTTTATGTCAGACCATCAACCATCCAGGGCCCACAGGGCAGGGCCCTGACTGTAGACAAGCCTGACTCCTGCCTGCCACCTGCTGATGCAGCTGGATACCACAGCCACACCTGCAACACCGCAGGGCAAGGCACTCTGACCAAGATGGCTGCAGTGGCAGTGGTGGTGGCCCAGCTTAATCTGATGGGGCAGAGTTAAAAAAAAAAAAACTCCTCCTTGCATGTCTCTCCAGCTTGGGTTTCATGAATGTGGATTGGGTTTGAGTATGGGTTTCATACTCATGAAACCAAGGTATAGACAAGGTATAGCCAAGGTATAGACCTAGGATGTCTGAGGAAAAGGGAGGGAAATCTTCGCAAGGGCAGTGTTTGAATATGAGGACTAATTTTGCAAAGATTTTTTTTTCCTCCTACCTTGTACTGGTAGGAAAATAAAACTACAACCGTGTGTGATGAACAATTTTACTTGAGTCTCCAGCTCTCAGTTCAGGTCCTAGGGCAAATAGCCCAAGCACGGTACCCTAACTCTGACAAAGATGAACCTGTGAACAAAGCATGGAAATGGACAAAGGACTATAGAGAAAATATTATATACTGTATCACTCAGACATTTCAGTTCTTGTGATTCTTTTACAGTTTTTCTAAACACATCAAATAAATATGTTTGATAAGCAGTTACAGCAGCAAAGTTCACAACAGCCAGGAGCTATGAATGCTAAACCAACTTTACTAATTGATTAACTTAAATACCACACAGCATAAATGGCTCCTATAATTTGGGAAAGCAGAGTATATAAATTCTTTTCAATACTTAGAAGAAACAGGGAGACCTGGCTTTATAAATTAGTCTGCAGACCTTACAAAAGTTGGGTAAATGTAGGAAACATGGTTTTATTGTGACAGTTTTTTTTTAAAAAGTAGCCAAAATAGCCTGAGTGTAATAATGATAGGGCACTTGCCTTGCAAGCAGCTGCCCCAGGTTCAATTCCAGGCATCTCATGTGGTCCACCAAGGTCACCTGAATGATTTCTGAGTGTATACATCAGGAGTAACCCCATTTTTCTTAACAAACTTTTTGATAATCAGCCCCTTCCGCCTCTCTACATCTGACCAAAACCAAACACACACACACACACACACACACACACGCAGCGCACACACATGCACACACACACACACACACACAGAGGAAAAAAAGTAGCCAAATAGTTATTAAGCTGAAAATTTTGAAAGAAGAAACATGAAATACATTCTGACATTAGATTTCTTTGTTACTAAGGTATACCATAAAAGAAAAATAAATCTCTAAAACGGAACAGCAATTAAATTTATTCAGTTTTAATCAAGTTCTACTTCAAATAAAACCTTCTCTGAGCCGATTCCAACTAAATTCAAGAAGTTTTCTTTAAAAAACATTAACTGGGGGTTGGAGCGATAGCTCAGTGGGTAGGGCATTTGCCTTGCATGCCGCTGACCCATGCCAGCCAAGGTTTGATCCCCGCATCCCATATGGTCCTCCAAGCACCACCAGGAGTAATTCCTGAGTACAGAGCCAGGAGTAACCCCTGAGCGTCACCGGGTGTGACCCAAAAAGCAATAAATAAATAAATAAGTAAATAAATAAATAACTAGATAAGTAAATAAATAAATAAACATTAACTGAAAAACAAATAAAGGTTTTACTGCATTTTCCCCCTGAAAGGTTGATATACCATAAGAAATGACTACGAGTAATAGAAAATGGATCTTATACATATATCATTTACTAGAATTTAGTAATTATCTTTCTTTCTCTCATAAATCACAGTAAAAGATATAATATAAATTAATGATTTGTATTCATCAGAAATATTACTCTGACCTTTTTATTCTTCACTGATACCTATTTGTAGTATCTGCTTGGCTGGGAAACTTCATTATAATCTTTAAATTACTATAGAGTGTGTTGGAAGTTGAAATCTGTTTCATTTAATGGCAGCAAAGGTGTATTTTTCCCATTTTGCTAATTTATTATAAAGAATTAAATGCAGATTTCAGTAATAATAGGCTCCAGTAACATCTAAGAACTTAGCACCAGACAGGCTGTATAAGAAAATGGTAATTACCAAATATAGTACCCAATGTTTAAGGGAAGAAAAATGAGATTCTTGTAAGGAGTTTTAAAGATTTTTCTTTCTCATTCCTCTCTGCTTTTGGTGCATATTTATCTGGGCAAAACTAAGTCAATCACTAATATTCATTTAAAAAAAGTAGAATTCTACATTATTTTAATTATCCTTTTACATCACTATGTACAATAGTAAACCAATGATACAAATAACTACCTATAATAAAAAGTTGTACAAATAAATCTCGCTCATATTTTCTATATTAAACATTATTATATCAATTTTAATATATTAACATTTGTAATCTTCTTGCCATGTGTGAAAGTTTACTTTCTTTTAAGGGAAATCTAACCACTATTGCTTATTCCACATAAAAGGTAATTTATTTCCTAAAATATATATGAATTATGTTTCTTTGGGTGAGTAACCCAACTCCCGTTTTCTAAAAGTTGAATATCATAAAGTATTTGCCTGGCCAAAATTTTACCATTTTGATGACAAAAAATTCAGTCAGTTACTGCTTCATCAAGATAACACAGATAAGAGTGAATACCTCTGTTTAGCTTACTTTTCAGTTTGAGGGTAAAAATGGTGTTAAGTATCTTGTATACCTTTTGAATAGCTGATGATGGAATGGGAGGGCTCCAAATGTACCAACTGAACTGTGTTTGTTCAGCCTGTGTAGTGTGACAGGCTGAAGTGACTGAGTTATGAGAATTCTTTACTAAGTCATAGACACACAGGCTGATCCCCCAGTCTAGGATAAACATAGGTGTTAGGTAGCAAATACACTCTGTAACTGAGTTAGACTTGAGTCTCTTGAGCTTATTATAAAATACCCAACTCAAGTGAGCTCTCTAGCATATGTAAACTAATACATCAGGTTCCTGTGTCAAATCCCTTGAGATCTCTGGATAAAAAATTTTGCCTCATCCCTGAGTGCTTACACTGTTTGATGTGCTACTGCCTTGGAGCATTGTATATAGATCTAGATATTAGTTATATGTAATACCTACTATTAGGTGGCAGGAACAGGAATTATCCTGATTAGCCTCCTGAGTATGCTGAATTCTATTAATCCCCAATTCTTGCTTGTCATTTCTAGGTGGAATATTTTTCCTAATACAAAAGTAGTAACTTGTTATTTCTGAAAATTTATACCGATATGGTATTCTATGATCAAATTTTCCAAGATAAGTAATTACGGTACAGAACAAAAGTGATACTTATTGTACAGTTGAATTACAAAGTGGGTATTTAAAACAATAGAGCTAAAGTCCTCACACATATAAACAGTCCCTTGCATAAACTCCTTAGTGAAGTCATGCCATGCCCTACTTCTTCATTCTAAAAACAGTAATCATGCTGTTTTTGAAAAGAACTGCTTAAAATAGCAGTATTTTGTTTTGGTTGTCGTTTAGGGGCCACAGCTGGCAAAGTTTGGCTATTGCTCCTTGCTCAGTGCTCAGATGATCATATGGGGTCCTTGGGTCAAGCCAAGTCAGACAAGACAGGCAATGCCTTATACACTAGCTATACTATCTCTCCAGCCTACTGTTTCTGTTTAAAATCTTAGAAACTTATCATTATACATTTTCAAAGCCAGTCACTCACTTCTCAATTTATTACTCTGGAATAGAAGCAAAATAAATTCCTAAAATATAAATATCTTTATTATGTCTCGATTTTGTGGGCACATAAAAATGTGAAATTTCAGGAAAAGTTCGTTCATAGTTATAGCACCCTCAGGTCAATGATATGTGATTCTTAGTTTGATGGGATTTAGTTGAGAACCCATCACTGCAGCAATTGGCCCAGATTCTCTAAGTTGACTGTAAAATGTAGTGCAATGTTGAAAGTGAAAAAAGAGTACAAGCCAATTACAAAAATCTATATTTTCTTTGTAAAATTAAGGTATCCAAGAATACCTGGCCTGAGTTGGGGGTCTGCTGTATCTTTCCAGGCGCTTCCTGAAGGCTCCAGAGAACAACGTGGGCAGCTGCCCTGTTTGATGCTGCGTCTGCAGGAGACTGTCTTCCCTGGGCCCTGGCCACGGAAGAGGCGTGTGGACTGCTTAGAAGGTTCCAGGAGAGGCTGCCAGAGGGCCACTCTCATACTTGACCACGTCCAAGCTCTCACGGCTGCACCCCTTCTCCGCGTGCTCGGCGTCACTCAGCACCTCGGCCACCTTCTCCTTGTGAGCAGTGTCAAGGCCCTGCTTCCGTGACCGCATGGCCGCTTCCTCCAAGATCACAGCAGCTTCAAATTTGCCCTGGCGTCTGTAGAGAGCCCCGAGGTTTTTTAAAGTGTTTGTAACAGTTGGGCTGTCCACCTTAAACACTTTTTACCAGCCGCCATACTCTCTAAACGAGGCCCCGTCTGGAGACTCACAGACATGGGGCAGAGCTGCTACTGATTCTCCCTGTGCCCAGCCACTCACGAGGCACCCAGGAGGGATGGCGGGTTCTAGCCCCTGGCCTGGCATGCCAGCAGAGCCTTGTAACAAGCCAGACGACCCTCCCACTCCATGAGGGCCTCCATTTTCCACATCCGGACTTCCCCCTCATCAGAACTCCACCCAGCAGACCAGCCTATCACAGCCCAGCTTTGCTGCCATGCGGTTCATCAATAAATGCTATATTTAGAGATGACTACAAGAGTATGCTACCCACACGGCAGAGCCTGGCAAGCTACCTGTGTCATATTTGATATGCCAAATACCAATAACAATTATAGACTTCATTCCCATGACCTGATGGAATGGTTTGAGGCTCTTTATGTTCCTGGAGCAAGCAGATGCCCTTGGGCTCTACTAGCATGAGGCAGGACATATGGAAATGTTACTGGGGCCCGCTCGAGCAAATCGATGATGAACGGGAAGACAGTGATACAGTGATCCAAGAATATCTTTGGGGCCACAGAGATAGTACAGAGGATTGGGTATTTATCTTGCATTTAGCTGCCCTGTGTTCTGGCCCCTGACACTTCATAAAGTCCACCAAAACCTGCCAGGTATGATCTTTGAGCACAGGCAAGAGTCAAGTCCTGAGAACCATTGGTCTTCCCCAACCTGTACAAGAAACAAAACAAAATAAAAAACACCTTTACTCTTGGTAGAGCAAAGAAAAGTCCTATTAAACAGAAAGCTAAAATAAATTTCGTGCCCAGAGCATCAGTACAGTGGGTAGTGTGCTTGTCTTACATGGCTAACCTGAATCTGATCCCTGGTCTCCTGAACCTGCCAGGATAAGTCCTGAGCACCACAGGTGTGACCCAAAGTCAAACAAAGAAAAATATGGGGGTTATGAATAAAAATTATGGAAATTAGACCTAAATAACCTATAAATTATGAAAAATATTAGCCTAATTATGAAATTAATGAGAACTTTCAGAAGGCTTATGAGTGATTTTTGAAGGCGAAACATAATCAATGAAAAACCTCATCATCATCCTATGTGTCGAGGGACTTTGCCATTCCTTAGAGAACACTCTGCTACAATTACACAGGGTTCAAAGACTCTCATTGCTCCTCAGGTTTAAAATGCAGCTCCTATAATGAGTTCTAAAATTCAAAAAAAAATTTTTTGCTCTTTGGGTCATACCCGGCTATGCTCAGGGGTTTCTCCTGGCTCTGCACTCAGTAATTACTCCATGGCTCTATTTTTGTTTAATTAGCGCATTAAGACAATTATAGTACAATTTAACCATTGCATTACTTCCAACTTTTGTAAACATATAGCCCTCAATATAAATTAGGAGTGTTTCTAGGTCACTTGCTATTAGATATTATGTGAGTCATGCATATACGTTCGTTTTTCTCATTCCTTTCTTCGTGTACTCTAAATCAGTAAAGCAGACTAGTTAGTGTGAGAAGAATGCTGAGTGAAGGAATAAATGAAGAAAGAGGACTGTCTAAATATAGATTAAAGCAGGAAGCTTTAGATATTATTCTACAGGAGGGCATGACCAAGAATGATGTATTGAATTCTCCCCATAACAATTACATGCATTTGGTTTGCTCTGACCCATGAGGCTGTGAATTCTTTGGAAATCTCCTGGGAGTTTAACTATTCATCTGCGTTATTTCATAATTCAGCACAACTGCAAGTATAATGACAGACTCTTTTCACCAAAATGCTACTTTCTGGGCACACAATTAATCCCATTTGCCAGAATTCCTTAGTGTTAAGCTCAACAATTTGTGTTCAGTGTTCTTAGGAAGTGTCTGCCTGTGCCATGGTCACCTTTCTCCTCTACCTGATGCTTGGTGACTGAGCTGCAGAGCAGATAATTACTGAATCGTTTGGGGAACAACTGTCTGTTGATGAAGGATATCTTTCTGGTAGTGGAGAGGCAAGGAATATGTAGAGGGGCCGGAGCGATAGCACAGCAGGTAGGGCATTTACTTTGAACACGACTGAAATGGGTTCGATCTCTGGCATCCCATATGGTCCCCCGAGCACCACAAGGAGGAATTCCTGAGTGCAGAGCCAGGAGTAAACCCTGAGCTTTGTCTGCTGTGACCCAAAAAAGAAAATATAAATAAATAAAATAAATAAGGGGCTAGAATGATAGTTCAGCAGGTAGGCTGTTTGCCTTGCATGCGGCCAACCTGGGTTTGATCCCCAGCATCCCATATGGTCCCTGTGCTCCACCAGAAGTAATTCCTGAGTGATGAAACAGGAGCAACCCCTGAGCATTACCGGATGTGACCCAATATGCCAAAAACAAACAAGCAAACAAACAAACAAATAGAGAAATAAATAAAATAAAATCTATCATTTTGAGAAAAAGAGAGAGAAAAGGGGGTAGCTGCTATTAAGACAGACTGGGGGTGGGCGGGGGGGGTCTGGGTACACTGGTGTGGGAATGAGCACTGGTGGATGGATGGGTGCTGGAATACTGTATTACCAAGAACCAATTATGGACACTTTTGTAATTGTATGTTTCACTGTGGTATAATAAATTTCTTTTTAATTTCTCATTTTGAAATCTAGCTTTTTTGATGATGTTTGAACATGTTTATCTGTCAAATAGCAAGAACGATTATTAAAAATTTCCTACTTCAATTGCGCTGCCATTGATGTATTGCCTCAAGTTTGTTAGTTGTTGTTTGTTATGCTCTGCTGCTGCTCTTATTTGGGGATATACTCATAGAAGAGTTAATTCCTTTTAATTTAGTTATCCCTTGATCAGTATGTAATGACCTTCTTTTTCTTCTCTTTTTTGCTTTTTGGGTCACACCCAACGATGCTCCTAGCTCTGAACTCAGGAATTACTCCTGGTGGTGCTCACGGGACCATATGGAATGCTGGGGATCAAACCCAGGTAAACCAGGCACAAGGCAAATGCCTGAACTGCTGTACTATTGCTCTGGCCCACTGTTTATTATTTTCTTTAGCCTTAATAACATTTTGACTGATAAAAGTTTAATCATTCTTGCTTTTTTTCAGTCTCCCACTAACATGAATAACTTTTTGAAACCTTTCACTCTGACTGTTTTTATTGGATGTGTCATCTGTCATCTGCAGCAGAAGGCTGGATAGTCTTCCTTTATCCATGCAGACACTCTGTGTCTTATGATGGGAAAATTAAGTCCATTGACATTTAGAAAAATTACTGACATGGATGATTTTGTTCTCATTTCTCTAAGAGAATTTTGCCTGCTTTTGTTACTAACCTTTGTTTTTATATGAGGGTTACTTAGGATCCCTAGTAGAACTGGTTTATATGTGACAAATAGTCTCAGCTCTTGGTTTTCTGAGAATGTTATTCTAAGTTCTTCAAATCATCTAAGGGACAATCTCGCATGGAAAAGTACTCTTAATTGAGTATTCAGTACTTTTGTGTATCATTCTATTATTTTCTTGCTTATAGTTTTATCTGAGAAATGTGATATGAATCTAATAATTTTTTCTTATACATGAGTATTTACTTCCATCTTGCCATTTTAGGGGTCTATATTATTTTGATTAGTGAGTCTTCATGTTACTCTACTAGATTTTGGGTTTAATATATTAGTTTACTAGTCTCCCATTCAGTTTGTGGAAATTCTAAGTTTTTTTAACTAAACAATATTTCCTTTTTTTCTTCTTTTCTTTCCTTCTGGAATTCCTTTGATTCTGAATTTACCCTCCTGATACTTTCAATACCTTTCATATTCTCTTCAGAGTTTCTCTATTTCTTTTTAAATACTTTTTATTGTAGGAGTAAGGCACCTATATTCAGGTATTTGTTTGATTTTGACCTCACCTACTCTGTTGAGGAGACTTGTCACTGTATTCTTTAGCATCTTGATGTCTACTTGAAAATTCTTTCAATTTTTCCTCCAGTGATTCTGTATAAGTGATTTATTTATTCAAATGATTCTTCTGGGTCAATTATCATAACGAAAAAATATTTCTCAGTAGTCAGGAAATATTTCATGTATTAGAACTTGAATTCAGTCACTAGACACATATGCCCTTCCCTTCCCACATCCCCATCCTCAGCTTGAACCCCTGAATGTAGTCTGGAGTTCTCTAAGTATTACTTAACATGGTTCTGGGCTAGAGTCCATGCCTCAGAGCTTGAGCAGCTCTATATATCTTGGCTCTAGCATGAACCTTACAGCCTGGTTGGCTGAGTACTGCCATACAAGATGTATGGTTATCTGAGTGCTATTTGGAGGTCCCTTAAATCCCTGAAAAACAAAAAGAAATCATTGCTATTCCTTGAGAGATCCAAATGGTATATATTTTCCAAAGACAGCTAATTTCTGAAAATAGTTACATGGTACCCAGACAATCAGGCATGGGAGTGAAATAAGTTCAACAGGGCTCATGTAAATTTTGGTATTATCCTTTAAAAATGTCTAATTAGAATTCTGACATAGGATCTTTACACAAACAACTTCAATTTAAACACAATCTGTCATAGAAAATAGAGCAACAAATTTTTAACTCTCCTCAATAAGGTAAACAAGAATGACTTTAAGTAGCTACTCAAGTAAGAATTTTGTTTTATACAAAGCTCTTATTTCTTGGAAACAGTACAGAAAACTATGGTTTTGCTCATGTATTCTGTTTCAAGTTCCTTTTGTTCCCTCATTTTCTGTCTTAAACTTCAGATATTTCTCTTGCATTTTACAGGCTATAAAGAAGCCTGTAATCTTTTCATATTCAGTGGGCTCCTGACATCTGCAAGAAGCATGTTGTAAGATAAATACTCATATCTGTCAATGCCACTATAGCTTGTGATTTCCCTGATGAAAAGCAGTCGAGTATAATTGAACAATGTAAGCTACGGCTAAGTGTCCTGTAGTACTGTTTTTCATCAGTGTACAATTTATCTGGACAGAAAATTGTGCTCCCTGTTCTTAAAACGATTATTTCCATTCTAGTAAAATACCTTTCTTTTATACCAGTAAAAATATCATCCACGGAAAATTCGCACTCAGAATCTGCCTTCAGATGCTTATGGAACTTAAATATGGGTTATATAATATAAACTGTTAGCGTGGTACACTATGGTCAACAGATATTTTTTCCTGAATTAACTTCCGCTGATTCTAAAGGTCTAGTATCAAAGAGATTACAACTAATATGAATTTATTGTTCAGATAATAAGATAAAAATATCTTTATGACTATAGCTTGTCAATGCTTTTAGAATTCTAATCAAATATCTTGAACTAAAGACTTTTATTGATATATAATATTGCTAATACATTAATAATGTTAGAATACAATATTATATTAATCTTGATATTCTAGGTTCTAACAGTCCTTTTGGGTATATGGAGCCATAATACAGTGGGTAGAGTATTTTCATTGAACATGGACAAGACATTTAAATTCCTGGTTTGGGAGAGGGCACACCCCAAGCTACCAGGAGTGATCCTGAGCACAGAGTCAGGAATAAAGCCTGAGCACAACTGGGTGTGGCTCTAACCTCCCACCTCCTAAAAAAAGGTATCCTTTTTTCCTTATCATGTCAAGAAATCACTTCTTAAATGAATTCCTAAATTATTCAAAATTACAGCATCTGTTAATTTCTCCCATTTACCTGATCTTACTATTTCAACTCATGCAAGCAATTGTGTTCACTGAATCATAGTTTCAGTTAGATGACAGACAGGGCTATAGAGATCAGTTGTAGCTGGAGAGATTAGCTATGTGTTTGGTATGTAAAATTCATACCGTTTCAAAATGATAGAGTAATAAAGGGAATTTGAATACTGCCAGAAGAAAAGCCATGTTATAGATTATGTGTCTTTTTGGATATTTTTATACAATTCTATTCGATATTTAAAAGGTCCTAATATTGATGCCAGTGCAGTATTACAGTAAGTATGGCACTTGCCTCACACACTGCCAACCCAGGTTCAATCACAGGCATACCATATGGTACCCAGGGCACCACCATGAGTGACCCCCTGAGTACAGAGCCAGTAGGAAGCCTGGAACATGGCCTTGTATGGCATCCCACCCTCACAATCCAAATATCTGGATATATCACTTGTATCACTTGTCTTCCCGTTGTTCATTCATAGGCTATGTTATTTTTACTCAAACTATTTATAACAAAGATTTAATATATGCACTTTTTAATTTTTATAGGTTTTTGAGCCACTACTAGCTGTAATCAAGTGTGATTCCTGATTCTATGCTCAAGGGTCAATCATAGTAGTTCTGCAGAGACCAAATACAGGACAAGAGATCAAACCTAAGCTTATTGCATAAAAGCATATATTCAGCCTACTGAGCTATCTCTCCAGCCTTGAATAGGCAGTCTAAACTTGCTGTTGCAAATAGTATATATTTGCATGAGAAAGATTTAATTATAAAATAACTACAATATTTATAACTATATAAATTTTAAAATAACTATATATTTATATATATATATATTTATACTATATATTTATATGTATATATACATCCCAGTAGAGCCTAGCAAGAAACCAGAGGAACCCCACACCATGAAGGCAGTCATTCTCAAGATCCAGCTTCACAACTCATCAGAGCTCCACCCAAGAGAAAAGCCCATCTCTTCCTGTTGCGGTTCATCAGTAAATGTATGAGATGAGAACCTACTACTGAGAGTATACCACCTACATAACAGAGCCTGGCAAGCTACCCATGTTGTATTTGATATGCCAAAAACTAATAGCAATTATAGACCTCATTCCCACCACACTGCCAACCCAGGTTCAATCACAGGCATACCATATGGTACCGAGGGCACCACCATGAGTGACTCCTGAGTACAGAGCCAGTAGGAAGCCCGGAACATGGCCTTGTATGGCATCCCACCCTCACAATCCAAATATCTGGATATATCACTTGTATCACTTGTCTTCCCGTTGTTCATTGATAGGCTATGTTATTTTTACTCAAATTATTTATAACAAAGATTTAATATATGCAATTTTTAATTTTTATAAGTTTTTGAGCCACTTCTAGCTGAAGGAATGGTTTCAGGCTCTTCATGTTCCTGGAGTGAGCAGATGACCTTGGGTACACTAGCTCTCAATAGAATATATGGAGATGTTATTGGTCCCCACTTGAGCAAATAGAGAAACAATGGGAAGACAAGTGATACAATTATGAAATAATTATATATTTCATATATATTTATACAACATAAAAAGTTCTTGAATTGTCATCAATATCACTATGTTAACCTTTTTTTCTAAACATGATCCAATTCTGATATTTTTTTTCCTAACTGTGGCCCCTTGGTTCAGCCGGTTGGCCCTGTATTTGTGCAATGTTCACTTGGGACCCTTATGGAATATCCTGGAAGCCCATAGGGGATCACATCATCCAAGTAGAGAAACAATGATAGATATGACTAAAGACTGTTATGCTCTTAATTATACTACAAAATAATGTAATAAAGCAGCTATATGGCCTTTATTTACATTCATAACCCACTATAAGATTGTTCTAGCACAAATTCATCAAGTCCAACAAAGCGTTAAATGTATATGTTAGGCAAACACTATATAGACAGAATATAGGAATTTGGAATTTGTATTCCTGAACCATGCTTTCAAACATTAATACAAGACAGTTTTCTCTTCATTTTTGTTCTTGAATCTCACTCTTCAATACACAGACAAGCCTAAGGAGAGGAGAAACGGGTTCTCTCACAAAAAGACATTACATTGTACAACTGTAGAACATTATCTAATTATGTAGCGTTACCAAATTAGTATATCATGTTTCAATAATCATTGTATATGTGTATAATAAAACTAACACGTAAGCATGTGTACCAGAGTAAAATACAGAGCTAAGTAGAAGAAAAATCAATTACAATTCTGAAAGGAAAGATCATTCCTTAAAGAAGACAAAAAAGAAACACTGATTTTGCAGCTCAACTTTAGATTTACAAAAGTTGTTTTCAAAAAAGAGTAATGTATAGCTCACAATTAACATATATTCAGGGATGAATGTAAAGAACATGAAGTAGACTACTATATTTGGCTTATTACTTCACTACAGAATACCCAAATGGAAAAAAATTAAAAATTCTTTAATTGATCTTCAGCCATTAAATATTTCTTGCCAAGACACACTATAATTTCTAGAACTTTTAAATATATTTAGTTATTGAGACTGAGATAATTGAGGCTGTCCAATATAAATAATCTTCCTCTAATGACACATATTCTTGGTGTAGCACACAATCAAATATTGCTCTATATGTAAATTCTGGGGCCATGGTTGTATAATTTCTATGCTCTATCTCAGAAAAGTCCATGCTCATTAGAATGCCTATTGTCAGTGATATGTAAAGTGCATTCACTTGATTATGGTCATAGAGAAACAAAAGAGCAGCTATCACCTTATTTTGTGCATTTACATAGTTGTTTAAATCACATAATTCTATGCTGAATGTGCAGAACTATCAATATATACCCAAACTGGAAGTTTCAAAGACTTTTATACAAAGTATTAATGAATAATTAGAAGTGCTATACACCATCAAATAACACAAACAGCTTGAAAAATAGCATTGATCTGTGCAAAGATGCTCATTACATGCAATCTTTTCCAATTAAGCACAAGTCACAGTTAATATATAACAAACTAGTTTTCAGCATATTGCTAAGCACTTTTTTATCAACTACATTGTATCACATCAAAATTTAATGAATGAATATTATGAAAACATAGTTATCTCATTCTCATAAGTCACTGACAAGTAGAATATAAGATATCCTCATCTGAAAAGTAGCCCCAAAATTTGTCTTTATTCTCTACTATGGTTCTCTAATAAGTTACAACTTTGCCATATTGCTTGTTTGTACAACAACTTTGAATTAATTTGGAAAAACAGCAAAAACTCTCAATCTTTTATACTTGATGAGATGCCAGAGTATCCATAAAGAAAATAATCAAACACAAGCAAACCTATATAGAGAAAATAATGACATATAACTCCAAAATAATAGAAGCCATGAACAAATACATCAGTCAATAATATATTAAAGTATGGTTCTCAACCTGAAATTAAAAATAACATCTACTAGAAAGATAAAAATAAAATATTATATATTC